>CAEGAE010038437.1:0-18270 GCA_903067095.1 Girardinus metallicus
TATATATATATATATATATATATATTTTTTTTTTTATTTTTTTCTGAGAAAAAAGTCAGAATTCTTTTTTTTTTCAGTGGCCCTAAACCTCTTCCGTAGATAGTTGATCATTTTCACCATAATAAACACAATAAACAGTGATTGTGTGATGAATTACTACTTTAACTATTTTTTCCTTCTGTTTCCCTCCTAACGTTGTTCACGTTATGTCTTTTATTGCAACAAGCTTTTTCCATTTCATGACTCTTGTCGTTTCTCTGCATAACTCTTGTTTTAGAATAACTTTTTCATGTTTATTGCAGTAGTGCTCCCAGGACCGGCCCAAGGCATAAGCAAACAAAGCAGCCGCTTAGAGCCCCAGGGCCACTAAGGGCCCCCTCAGTGGAGCTGATTTTTTTTTTTTTTTTTAGTAATAACTTCTATGTCATTATAATATCAAAAACACACAATTTCACTACGAATGACTTGTTTTTACAATAATATATATTTGGTAATGTATGTAGAAATCATTATTTTATGGATAAAAAGAAAAATAATTGCTCTTGGGAGCCCCCTGGTGGTCGCGGTAGGTACCACACGCTTCGCCGGTATCATGAGCTGCAATGAGCAGAGAGCATCCAAACGTCAGAAGTTAAGTAAGCAAAACAATGTCTCAAAAAAGGACTTATCCTGCAGGGAGGAAGAAAAGAAAGAGGAAGAATAGAAAAAAGCCAAGATAAAGGTTTGTTTTAATGTGCCTTGGTAATGTAATGTAATGTAAAAGATTTGTAAAGCTGGTCATAGAAAATCAGCTTGATAGCGACCTGGAACGGTCCCGTTCAACATTCAAACATTTATGTTAGGCTCTTTTTGTTTGTGTGAAACTGAGTTTAAACTTTAAATGAGTTGATTCTCATGGTTGGACAAAGCTTTTATACATAGGCGGTTCTATGGGAACCAACAGGGGCCATAACAGTACTGGCCTCTGCTATGGCCCCTGTACTGATGAGATAATACTAAATCAGTTTCTAATAATGATAGGTGCTGACATAGAAAATGTAATCTTGGACCAATTATATTTTTTCCCTTCGCAGTTTTACTAAAAATGAAGGTGTTGTTTTCCTGGCTTCAGCTCTTTGGCCCTCTGCCTCACTTAATATATTAAACGATGAAACATTCCCCTGCTTTTTGTTTCATTCTTTTGGTCTGTGCTACCCTAAAAAGGCACTGGCCCCACACTGGCCCCTGTGGTATATTAGGTCTAGAACAGCTACTAGCTGTATGATTAGTTAAATCATGTGTTTTCTGACCAAATGTTTATCAACACACTGGAATTAAAAGAAGCGTCTCTGTGCCTTTCTTGATACAGCTGAGCGTTTTATGAGAGTATAGTTTGTATTTTGTTAGCTGGGATTTGAAGCAGATAATAAACAAAACAAATTTTAACATTTACATGCAGTACTATGGTCCTGCTAATTATCACACTTCAGACTTCAGATGGTGTGTTGTTGCCAGTTAGACAAATGTTTTCAAATGTTAAAGAGAAGTAGACATTTTCTTCTGCCAGTGGCTTGAAAGTGAAATCATTCCAGACAGTGCAAATTCCATGACTTAGGTTTAGTCTAAACCATGAGTAGTTTTACTTAATAGAAAAAAAAAATCAGAGTACACTGAATAAGCCCACATGCAACCAAGTAATGTCCTGATGGTAATTAGTGTATAGTTTAATCCAAGCATAGCTGGAGCTGTTCTGCTTTTGGCCTCAGAGGTTTATTAGAGAACATCAGAGAACGAAGAGCAGCATGAAGACCAGGGGACGCAGCACTATGAGGAAGTTGTGGAGAAGCAGGGTTAGGTTCCAGAACTATCTCAAACATTGAACATCTCCCACAGCTCTGGTCAGTCTGTAATCTGAACATGACATAAGAGGTAAATCCAGGACAATCCTGTCACCTACCATAGGCGACAATCAAAAGGTTTAGGTCAAAGCATTCATGCGTGTGAATGATCCAGTCAAAGTCTAGACCTAAGTACAATAGAAAATTTGTGGTAAGATTTAGAAAGCGATGTTCACAGACACTCTCCATTCAGTCTGACTGAGCTTGAGTCAGTCTGTAGATCTGTAAAGCCATCAGAGACTTTCATCAAACAACCTGTGACTGCAGCTAGAACTGCAGCAGAGTATTGACAAATACGCATT
Source organism: Girardinus metallicus (assembly GCA_903067095.1). Classification (NCBI taxonomy): domain Eukaryota; kingdom Metazoa; phylum Chordata; class Actinopteri; order Cyprinodontiformes; family Poeciliidae; genus Girardinus; species Girardinus metallicus. Next base: position 2,180 of record CAEGAE010038437.1, read on the forward strand.
CAACTAAAATACATAAACGTTTGTAGTTTGAATGTAAAAAAGTGTAAAAAGTTCAGCAAGTATGAGTACTTTGAAAAGGCACCGATAATATTAATCCACTAAAGTCATTTAAGGTCATCTTCCAACCTGCTGCATGTGTAGAGAGTGATTTAAAGATGCCACTGCTCTGATTGAACTGACTGGGCAAAGGAGATGCTGCTCCATCACTACATAACGAACACCTACTGGAAATCAAAAACTGTGAGTCACAGATTGGTGGTGAGAAAACCGGTATTGTGCTGAAGCAGCCGTGATGGTCGCAGTGCCTGACTTTCCCTTATAAGTCTTGTTTTATTCAGCAGCATTTCCTGTCTGTCTGACTGAGCTTCCTGTTTGCAGATCCATACAATCGTTTCAAAGCCGCCGCATTCACTCAGTCAGATGGCTGAAACCTGACAGAGCCCACATGCCAAAAACAGGAAAGCAAGGGCAACTCTTTCTGCAGAACAAACTGAAAGAGATAAACAGCTAGAAAGACAGACAGAAAGAAAGAGGAAAGAAAAAAAGTAAAAAAAGCAAGCAAGTCGGAAAGAAAAAGTGATTTGTTGCCTTTTTCTGCTATTATAAGGGAATCTATGTTGAGAACAGTCAAAAAGACACAAATATGTAAAGAATAACAATAACACAGTCAAACAGGACTGGTGGATCATGACAAACTAAACCCAGGAAGAGTCTCATCTCCTCACATAGATAAACTCCCGTTGCCCTGCAGCCACTGTTGCAGCAGGTCCAGACTGGACCATATAAGGTCTGACATTCTAAGACTGTTTCACTGCTTTGGAAATGCAGTTTGGAGTTAATGAGCTGGTAAGAATGGCAAAGCTGATGCTAAACAAGATAATAAGTTGAATCAGACTTCTTACATAAACAGCTATCCCCTGTGGATACCCCACCCAGCAGTTAACTCAAGACTACTTCTCTTTATCTGCACACTTTGAACTTGAGTACGTTATCACTGCGTGTACAGTACATCTTCTTGGTGCGTAGCACAAATATGATTAACTGAGATATACCAGTAGAAGAAACATTTCTACAATTCCTCTGATCTTTCTAAGATTTGTATTCCTTAAAAGTGTTGATGATCTGATTTGTGACAGACTTTTGATTAACCACACAAGGCAAGACGGTTCAATCAGAAGTGGCACAACTCCATTAGTTTCATTGTACACTATCTTAGAAACAAGTTCTAATTAACTGTATCAACATGTTAAAATAAGACTTTGATTAATATGAAATAAACAAAGTTCTTTTGCGCCTCGTGACGATAACGTCTTATGGTTATTTTCTTTTCTCTTCATGCTAAAAACCATAAACTAATTCCAGTTGCATGTTTCAAATATGTGCATCTTTATTGCTATCCAATGATGTATTTCTTTCACTAACCAATCAATCAGTCAATCAAACAATCAGGTTTATTTGTGTTTCAGAAACAAGGCAGTTCAAAGTGCTTTACATCATGAAAACTCAAAAAAGTCCTAAAAACATCATACAAACATATACTGACTAAAACACAAATGGGTAATGAAATATGGGTTTCCATCGCATGATTTCATTAAATGGAAAGCCTTCAAAATGTGCGCAGCGAAAAACAACTGGTAGGTGCTTGTTTGGGCCGATCACAACATGAGAGGAACAAGAATCCAGCTGATCAGATGAGATTAATAAATATTTTGGCACATAAGCAGTTTTGACAGATTTTGAATGGTTCAAGGTAGAGGTAGGTTGAAGTGGTTGATGGATCGTGGTGTGCATGTAGAAGCAGAAGCAAACAGTGACAAGAATGAATCTGCTTAATCCTGTTTGAAGTTCTACATCTTTTGGTTTTTGTGCAACTTTACGACTCATAAATGAGCAAAAGCTGTAATCTGCCTGGATCACCTCAGATGTTTGTGATTTGCCATTGATCTCTCTGCTGATAGCGAGGCTCACATGGTGGGTGTGAAACTTTTGATCATTTTCTCCTGGGGAGAAAATGATCAAAAATACAAAGTAACAAGCATGGTGAAGGGACCTCTATCCCATTTAAAAACTTTGGCGGCAATAGCTAAAATCAATGTTAAAGAACATGTTTTCCTACCTTACTTTAACAATTCAACCATAACAAATAAGGTGAATTCAAGAACTTCAGTGTCTTGTAGATTTTTTTCAAGACACAGTCTGAAGCAACATACCCTTCATAAAATCATTCTGAGGTACTAAAAATGGGCTCATGCATCAGGCTTTTTCTTGTACATGGCATCATATCAATTAGAAGTGTTTGTATCTTAACAACCCTGCTAATTAAGGGTGCACCGATTGCAATTTTCTGGCCGATCACCTATTACTGATCTAGTAAAAATCCTGACCTGCTGATTCTGATTTCGGTCAATACCAATTCTTTTTTTGTCTAAAATGTTGCTAAATGTAGCAAGAAAGTTGATGAGTTACCAACAGTGAGATGACTATTGTTAACTGCGAACATATAGACCTGATCTGGTGGGCCGGTCTGCTAGTCAAACCTCTCTCACAGCAGAAAAGAAGAAGATAACAGTTGATTTAAATACCTTTTCTGAGGAAGATAAAATCAGTGGTTAAGGTCGGCTTCACATGTGAAAATCAGCACTGATAAATAGACTGGCCGATAAATGGGTGCATCCCTACTGCTAACCATTTAACAGAATCTCACTTCAAAAATCTTAACCTATACCTTGAAGGACAGGACTTTTCAACACCTCAACTGTCATGAGGACTTCATTGACCCATTGACTGACATGCAAACATTGATGAACGGTAAAATGAATAACTGATCACTGCATTCAGTTGTCAATGTTCCAGCTTTACTTTCCCACTGACTGGTAAGAAGTGGTAAAATGTGAAGTTTATTCTTCTAAGGGAAATGATTTCAAGGATCTTGTTTACTAGATAATCTTTGTAATCCTTGCAGAGGATTATGAAGAGGACTCAACAATGAATGAGTAAATCTACAATTATTATTATGGAATATAGCATGGAAAAAAATCACCGTACTTACTCATCTGACACTGAAACTGGTCTGCACAGTCAATTATAACATATGTGTGGAATTTGTGGAGCAGGATGTGGAACATGATGGAATTTATTTATTTATAGGAGCAGGTTGTGTTCATTAACATTGAATAAGACTTTTACATCTCCAGAGATAAGGTCCTGGTCATTGGAGACACCAGTGATGTTCTATCAAATTCTGCATCAGCTCTAAACAAACTAACTTGGAAGAGACCACAGGTGAGAAAAAGAGGGAACAATCAGGTGGTCATCATCTGCAGCTCACAGTCAGGCTTAACTATATCAACTCCAATTCCCCTTTAAGATGAATTTGAATTCAAACATCAATTAGAGTGATTTTTTTTTTCGTTTTTACCCTGACCCATCTGTGAACTCTGTAACTGTACTCAGAGTCATCAAACTTCAGCATCTCTTCATCTCATTCCCCTCCCCCTTCTCCTGCTTATGGTCTCTGGGTGTTTGTTGTTAGTTTCCTGTCACAGAGGAAGTGCCTCACCCTGCTGCCTGGTTCCTTATTGGCCACACCTCTGAAGGACTGTGATTTTTTTTTTGAAGGGGAGCAGATAGATAGAGGAACCGGAGTCAGGACCTGGGGACAGGAGTGTGAGATGTGGCAGAGGACGGATCGATGCACAGGATGGTTCAGCTGTAGATGACTTAGAGCTGGAGGGAGGCAACAAGTTTCTGGCAGGCAGGAAATGGCTTTTGTGCTGCAGAAGGTAAGCATGCACAAAACAGCTTCTTGAAGAAATGAGCTCAGTATTTACTTTAGAAAACAGAACGACATGTTTTTTAAAAATATATTGTAGATTTTCCTAATATATTCAATTGTTTTGTTACAAGTTTTCTCACTTTGTTCTACTTGTGTTAGGGTTAAGGTGTGATGTAATTCAACAATTCAACTGAATTATTCTTGTTTCAACTCTAGCACTCTTTTTTTTGAAAGCAGATCAGCACAGGATTGTGCTGCAGAGAAGGGAGAGTATGCAGTACAAGACTTTGACTAAGACTCAGAGCTCAGCATCAACAAAACTTCTCCCCAACCTGAAAAACATTTCATCATCTACTCTACTGGCATTTGTGAGGTTTGTTTTCTTCTGTTTTTTGTTTTGGTCAATGTTCCTCATTTTTGGTCTGGTCACTCCCAATCCTTGTACCAGTGCCTTGATTTTATTGACGCTGGACAGGTTTGGGAGGCGCTGTGCCAAAGACTGCCTGCCGCCTTGCTCTCTTCCATCATTTCCACATGAAATAAAGATGTGTCCATTCTCACACCAGAATCTATTTGAACTGATGAATTTGTCCTGTTGGTGCTTTTTTTTATTTTTGGTGATTTTCAAGGGAATTTGTTCCTCAGAACAAATCCTTTTGTAGCTTAATGACTGTGACATATATGACATTTATGACATGTGGTGTAGCATGAAGTTGACTGAAAAGCATTTGAATAAATTCTTAAACTGGTATTAATAAAAACGTCTGTTGCATTAATATATTTTTCTTGTAAAATTTTGCGAAGTTTTCAGCATGGAACAGAATGGAGGGGAGTTTTCTGCATGTCATTGATCAAATATGAATATGAAAATGATTTAGGAGGATGTTGGTGAATGTTGGTGAGTGCTTAGACCATCATGATTTCAGACTACTAGCAAACTTGGAGACTCGCTTGGGTAAACCAGGTAAGCCTTATCGATCTGCACAGAAGATTTAAAGGGGCAGTTTTACGTAAAATTTACGTTTTTTAAAACTGTACATTGTGTGATGTTATTTCCTCATCAAAAACTTGAAGTGTTGCTGTGATTCTTTCATGCATGTTTGAGAAATCCTTTAATCTCCATAGCAAAACACTGGGGTGGACCGAGTGCCAGCTCCTCCTCACAGCTGCAGTTTTCTAAACTTCCCAGGGTTTGGCTCATGGAGCACCCCTCCTCCACTCAGCTCCTTCAGACTAGCCAGCAGCAATTAGCAAACAATTGGTGGAGCTGCTTAGCACCTTCTAGGAGCTACTTCTCAGTAAAACGCTGGTAAAAAGGTTGTTTAAAGGTTAAGAAAGGAGGCATGCTGTGATGACTTTCTGAAAGCGGAGTCTTAGTGAGAGCAGGGGTTTTTAAAGAGACAAAGGCCCAATTTCAAGGGCTTAAATTACAAAGTCATATTTGATATGAATAGCATTTTTATGACAACGGATATAAAATGGCATCATGTGCCTGGACAACACATAATACTGAAACGTCAACATATAATTAATAACATCCATCGCCCACTTGTACTTGCAAGATTGGTGGCAGAGAGGAGGGGGTCAGGGCATAGGAGTGGTGGTGTTCGTCTCTAGTGGTGACTGGGTGAGAGATGGGTTACACCCTGGACAGGTCGCCAGTTCGTCATAGGTCAACAGAGATGCATGTACATACGAATACCAAAGGGAAGTTTTAGAGAGACCTAATAAGTTTCTGGAATGTCAGAGAACCGAACAGATAAAGTGAAACACACTGATTACCTTCATCATGACAGCAAGAGAGCATCCAACAGCTTCCCCGTAGCTGATGTGTTTGGACCAGAGACCATGGGCGTAAAGAAGCTGTTTTGAGTTTCATAGCAGCCACCTTATTAACATGACTGCAGCTATCAGCTGCTGCAGCTTTGTCAAATGCTCATATTTTGCAGGAATATCCTGTTCTGCCACATTCCCTGTGTGCAGCCATCTGTTTCATCCATCCATCCGTCCATCCACTTTCTGTTCACCCTTGTCCCTTAATGGGTTCGGGAGGTGCTGGTACCTATCTCCAGCAAACGTTCCGGTGAGAGGCGGGGTACACCCTGGACAGGTCACCAGTCTGTCGCAGCATCTGTTTCATACAGAAGGAAAAAAAAAAATGGGTTTAAAAAAAAGCCAGTCTGTATAGCAAACTAGTTTTTTTTTTTCCATACCATCACCATACGTAGGCCAGGCTTGAATGTTGTTTATGAGAAAAATACGATCATTTCATGCAGAAAGTTATAAATGGTCACAGATGAATAAGTTTGTCTAGTGTCTCAGCAACATCTAGAGAAACTCACGCATGTGTTTATTTTTAGTCGCACTGTTTACTGCGACAGTGTCTTCACAGACCTGCCTAAAAATAACAATCCTCCAGTTGCAACTGAACCAAAAAGCTGCTGCTGGCATTGTAACTAAAACCAGGAACATAGAGAATATCACCCTGTTCCAAAGTCCTTCCACTGGCTCCACAACATTATTTTAAAGACTAGACTTTAAAATAATGTTGTTCGTTCATAAGCCACTGAATGGCTTAGCACCACAATAAATTAAAGATCTGCTGTTGTTGTCATGCATACAAAACCACACTAATTCCCACCATTATTATTTATTAAAGATGTAGCCAACATTGAAATGGTAGTAAAAAATTAAGCATACTCTAAAACCTAAATTTGTACACAATTTATTAACCTTACAATAATAGAAAGTACTTCCTTTTTGTTATCATTGCTGTAGTGGTGTTTAAGGCTAACGGAGACACAAATACAACGCACATAAATTAGCATGTTCTTCGTGCCTTCACATGTGAAAAACAAACGAAAGTAAAACAATCTGAAAACAAAAGACACAAAGACACGGACTACACACTCTGTCTTTCAGCGGTATCAGGAGGAGACACCTGATTGGCTCATCCGGAATAGCTCCTCATTTTACCGAGCTGTCCAGTCAAGCTGCGCAGACAGACTCCAGGAGTCAGGACAACAACAAATCTTCGGTTGGTCACTGTTCCACAACCGAAACACAAGCAGGTAAGTCGGGTGGTTTCGGTGCAGTTTTCCTTCATTTCAGGTCCAGAATAATTACAGCAAGGTTATTGTTAAGTTATTATCAACAGTCTGTGTGGAAAAAGTTTCGTCCTGAGTCACTGAGATTCTGTGTTCTAAACTGGAAGTTCGGTCCAGCTAAACTCATGGTGCTTTCAATAAGATGTAACATTATAGCTAATTCATTCAGCTCTTACGGCTGTTAGTGCTCCTTTTTGCGAGGTAAAGACTGATTTCTTGAGAGCATTTCCTTGTTGTAGAGTTGTTTAGTTTCTTCTCTAGCCGCCCGGTGTTCAGCCGAAACCGACTCGGCTGCTCTCGGTGTTTTCCGGGGCCTCCGTCGAAATGAGTGAGGGCTCAGTTCTCTGTGCTTTTGCTTACTCTATACTCTGTTTTACACCATTTAGGCTTAACATTATGACCAGTGATAGTGTGTTTCACTTCATCTGACAGATGAAACACTCGTCGTGGCTGCCGTTAGCGGTTGTGCTCGTTTGGATTTAATTAGACTTAATTAGACAGCCAGACAACATGATTTCCTCAGACCGTCTTCAGATGGTCCTTCCTGACAGTACAGCAGCACTGCTCACCTATCAGCTGAGGTATTCTGTTCTAACAGTCCCAATATGTTGACTTATGTTCCACACAAAGGGAGACGTCTCTGAAGACTTTAAACATGAAACTACAGCATATTCAGACACAGACAAATTAGTAACAAATAAATATTATGGCATGATGACTCAGGTGTTTCAGTTAGAAGTCCCATAATTAAATAAGGCACTGCCATTATTAAGACTATAATTAAAGTTTTAAGTTGGCAGAAAGACAGAGCCGTACAAGTCATATTTTCCTAGTAAAGTCTCAAGTTTTTAATGAGTGAAATAAACATGTTCACAAATATTTATATGTGTAATAGGGTATTAACCCTATTACACATATGTAATAGGGGTAATATTAACCCTATTACACATATAAATAAGCATTAATACGTTAAGACAAATACTTGAAAGTGATTAAAACCTGCTCATACTGAATTTCTGAATGAGTCAGCTGCAGTCTGGAGCTCACTCTGCCTTCACTCTTCATTACATGAGATAAAAACTAAGAATCTCAGACCACGAGCCTAAGTCAAGTTTCAAGTCTTTCATTTCCTTGTGAGGTAAGTGCAACTCGAGTTGGAGCTTCAAACTCGATTCACATCTCTGAGTAATGATTCAACATCATTGATTTGTCAGCATAAAATAAGGGCTTCCAGAGTCCATCAGAACTGGACATCTTCTACTTCGTCTTTTCATCAGACGTGTCCTTCAGGTGTCTGGTGACTGGGCTTCCTGCCAAATCCCAATCTATGCTTGGTGACGTGTTCCTACACTAACTCTCTGAAAGAATCCTATTGAACTTATAGAGTCATAACTAGAAATAAAGGAGCACAGAGTTTATAAAACAAAGATTGAAGTGGCTCATTTATGAATTCAAGGTGTAAACAGTGTGGATGGAGGTAAAGCACAGCATCCTGCACAGGGTGGAGAGGGGAAGCGCCACCTTGCTTCACTTTGCCAGTGTGAATTGTCCTGGGGGAAATGAAAATGAAATGAAATGATGGTAGAAGTTATTTCAGCAAAGAGTCCATTGATCTCCTCATTGTGATGAAGCTACTTCTGTCTGCCTTCCTATCAGGGATGTCGGAGTCTGCAGATCGTAGATGTTCCGTCTCGTCCGTCTCTCTGATCGAGATCAAGACTGAGACGCATCGAGTCCTCCAGGCTTTTCTTGAACGAACCATCTCCACCCCCCACAAAGACAGGCCTGGCAGGATAGCAGGAGCCTACGATGATCATAACAAGCACAGGTAATGCTGGTGTTTAAAAAAGCACCAGCATTGGTTTTTGAGCAATATTTTATGATGTAATTACATTTTTAATTATTTTGATTCCATTTTAATTTATTGTCACATTTTTATTCTGTATACTTTTACTGTCAATGCTTTTAATTTCGTGCTTTTTTTTTAAATATTGCTAATATTTTTATTTTACAATTTTCTCTGTTTTTAGTTTAATTTTTCAGCAGGACTCTCTTTTGTTTCTCTTTTGAAAAAAAGAAAAAAAAAATCTCTTTTGTTTGGAGTTTTCTGATTGAAAGTTGAAGTGTTTGTGAGCAAAATGTTACTGTTGGGACTTCCCTAGACTCTTCAAAGATTTGATATGGTTTCAGTTAAGAAGCTATGATATAATTATTACAAAGGAGCATAAGTCTAGAAATTTCAAGACATTTTTACATGTAATTTCTGAACTGAGCTGATTATTCAAAACATGTACTTTTCATACCAGCTCGTCGCCGCAGTCTAAACGAAAGGATGGACCAGACGCTCAAATGGAAAAAGAAGACGACAAGAAGAGTGGAATCAAGGACCTGATGAGGAGGTCCATTATCCGTGGGAAAGGCTCTCTGGGCCGGAGCAGCAAGCCCAAACAGTCCCACCCTGCAGACGTAAGGAACTGTGGCTTTCATTTCACATTTAGTCCTCAATTAGTTAGACTGTCTTTGTGTTCAATGACTTTTTAACTAAAGTCATTGCTTTAGTTAAAAAAAAAGAAAAGAAATCCATGTTTCTGTTGCATCCTCATGATTTCAGGTAAGAAGCTATGCTTCATATCGGATCATAGTGACCTCAGTAATAAATGGTTTTCTTAAGGCTACGGAGAGGTTTAGTCCTCCAGTTGGAGTTTCAAACTTGATTCACATCTCTGAGTGTGTGATTTAATCCTCTTTAGGAATTATTAGAATTTGTCACAGATAAATAGTCACAGAAATTGTTCTCATACATCTGCTTATTATTTAAAAAAAGGAATATTTGATTGTGACTCTTCAAACTAAAGGTAAAAACATGTTTTTACTTGAAGACATCAGTTCAACTCCTCCACTAATAGTTCATGTAAAGCTGCACAATATATTCAGTTAAAGTTGTTGTCGTATTACAACGTAATCAATACCACAAAGCTGCTTTTTCATTTAACATTTCTTTAAAGTCCTGGCTGCTGGAAGGCAATGTCTGGTGGGCTCAACATTTTAGGCTCTTCATACTGACAATGTGTTTGTCTAGCTAGTTAGGTTGACTTTTATGGCCTTCGATAAGTCTTGATGATAGAAGAGACTAATGGGGAAATTGTAATAATCAATTTCACCAAATGCTAAATTTCAGTTTTACTGCAGGCAGGTTTTCAACCTGTTTCAGAGATTTCAGCAAAGTCAGTATTGATTTGACTGTGCCAATGCAGCCTGGTAGTCTCTACCTTCTGAAACAATTCAACATCTCTCCCATAGCCTCTGCATGTGTTGATGTATCTTCTAACAGTGTTTTGGGGTCCTTCTCATAGCATCAGTCTGCGTTAAACATGTTGAAATCAGTTCAGTTCGCTTCAAAGAAAATGTTTTGCTTATTAGATCAGCAAAACCGAGAACGTTTTTGGAGTAAAAGCAGCACTGACATGGCCCTCAGACAGATATAACAAGGAAGTGTTCTGTTAGGCTCGTACTGCGGGAGTTTAACATCCAGTCAGTGAGGAGAATCATGTAAATCTGGTGATAGAGCATAAATATTCAGTGTTAATATGAAAACTGTTTCTTACAGGACAGCATCTCAGCCTCCTCATCTTCAGATGAAGAGGAAGTTGAAAAAATGAGTAAGCAAAAACAAGCAATCAAAAGAAAGATTGCTTCGTTTTTCAAAAAGAAATTAAAGGAGAAAAAAGAGAAGGAGAAAGAACAAAACGGGCCTCATCCTCAGAGACAGAGTGACTTACCATCAGGCAAGAAAGTGGCAGCAGCAAACGAGCCCGACGCTCCTGGTGAGTTCATCTTCACAAACCTCTGAAACACGTTTCACTCTGAGCCTTTAACCTTCTGATTAGTTTGTGTTTGTGGAAACAACGACTGAACTTATAAGGTAAATAAAGAACCAAAGTTAAATTGTGCAAGAGCTTAGCGATCTCGCATCACGAAGTCACCACAATGCAATTTGCTACTTAAAGGAAGTCATGGCTGCAAAGGTCGTTCTTGAAGATGATATTTAGTTTGACTGTTTTAGCAAACTAACACAAAAGGCTTGTCTGCAGAAAATGAATTTTCATCTGTATCTATAATAGTTCAAGAAACAGATCAGCCTTCGGAGTTTTTTGATGAAATAGCTCAGAAGCTGGAAAACATTGTCAAACAGTCCACCAAGATAAAGACGCCAAGCCCAAAACTAAAGCGACCGCCAGGTAAGCACACTCACACCTCGTTCTGCTCATGTAGTGCATGCGCATCATATTGGTTCATAAAGAAGTTTATTTATTCCAGTGATATAAATCAGTTTTAATTCACCAGGCATGTATTATTTCTCATTAACACACAGCCGGTGTATGTTAATAAGCTCTAGCTTTCTTCTGAGAGTCAGATGGTCTTCCCTCCTGAAAGTAGTCAGTAGTGTCATTTCACCTGGTAACAACAGAGATACGAAGCAGAAGCTCTCAGTATCAAACCCTGCACAGCTAAAGCAAAGACTCAGACTTATTTTATTGTTGTTGCACAAAGACATGACAGTAAAATTGGCAAATAAGGCCTATATTTTGTGTTATTTTGTGAATTATTAACATGCACATGTTTGTTCTTTGTCAAGACGAGTAGCAGGGGAAGGAAACAGGCGGCCATTTTTAGTTGGTTCATGTCAGCCATGAGGTCAGAGCTGTAGGGTCCGGTTCTGGAACTGAACTGATGTCTCCGTATTTCTGCAGTGTGTGATAAAGAAGTTCTGGCTCAGCAGATGGTGAAGCTGCTGTGTTCAGAAGGAGATGCCATGAACACTAAGGTGGGTCCCATTGCATTATAAGTTACATAAAGGTAGAAAATATATTTATTTATCAAATGTAAACGCTTCTTTGGTTAAGCTGGAAAACAAGTGAATTTATAATATTAGAATTTCCATAGAAATCTTTATTAAAATGAACAGGAAGTAATGATGTAGGACATTTGTAGGTTCAACCTCCTGAACATGGCTTCCATAATGAAGCATGTACAGACAGTTTAATGTACAACAGAACAAAGCTGAAGCTAACAACACAGACTGCTGTCAACATGTGACCTTCCCCGGCAGATCCAGCAGGATCCAGAGCTGCGCTCCAGACTGTCTCGTCTTTCATACAGATCGTTCGAGCATATTCTAGACGTCTTCGGCAGGAGTCAGGTGACTGAAACCCCCCCACTGGAACCGTCGACCAGTCCAACACTACAGCGAATAGCCATCTCCATGGAGGTGTCCCGGCGCATGGTGACAGCCACAGGAACGCAGCGGATAGAGGGCTTCGCAGAGCGCTACATGGACAACTTTATCCCCTGGGTCAAAAGTCATGGAGGATGGGTGAGTGGTCCCGTTCAGGTGCATCTCAGTAAAATGAAATGTCACTGCAACTTTACATATTACACTGGATTGGAATAAATATTGGCTATATATTAGGGCTATGAACAGTAATACATTAACACGCACAATTAATCTAAAATGTTAAACAAGCTAATATTAACTAATGCAGATTAATCGCATTTCCTATTTTGACCTAAAAGCCTCCCTCCTGCGGAGGGTTGCCTAGCTCACATGTAGCTCACTACATGGTATTGTACCGTGGTCAGGAATGCAAAGCTACAAACATGAATGAAAAAAAAAATAGTGTGTGTAGTGAATCTGTATAATATGTCTTTAACATTTTGAGTCACATAACTGAAATAAAAACTTTCTGATGATGCTAATCCACTGAGGTGAACCTGTAGAACCCAGACAGCATAAAACCAAGTTTATTTTCCTCTCAGCTCAAACATGGCTGTGTTCTATCTGCAGGGAAAGGTGCTGGATATAGACAAGACCGAGGAATGGGACTGATGTCCTGAATGTGTGTTTATCGTGGACCAAGGCTCAACTGGAGGATGTCATCCTACAGGGTCCGAGGAACTGACCAGCAGAGTGTAATCTGTCCAGTCACATTACATGGACGTGGTCTCTTTGGTTCCTGCTGCACCAGAGTGCTTCCAGTTTGTTTTACATTTAACCACTCGACCAGGGACCATCTTGTTGTCACTGCTGCTACTAGCCTTGGTATTCAAGGACCTTGAAACTAAAACTAAGTAGCTAAATCCATTTTGTTGTGGAAATACAAAGAACAAAGACCAAATCAACTACTTGTATTTTACCTCTTGGATTGTGAAGTCCCATAGTGAGACTGAGATGTTTTACAGCAGCTTTTATTGTAAATAGCAGAGCTACAGGAGAAGCTACTTTACTAAGTTATATTTTAAACTAACAAAGCTCATGGAAAAAATGCTAAAGATTATGGGGTACCATTTCTAAAGTTACACACAAAAATTAACAGCATTGATTCATTTTTGAAAGTCATATTTTCACAATTTCAACATTTGTTTATAAATGTCACAGTTTCAAACTAAATATTTATTTAGCCAGCTTAAAATGACACTAAAAATTATGTAGCTTTATGTTATAAAGCTAAGGTTTAATCAGTAATACTTTAATAATAAATATATGTCAGATCATGATTTCTAGGTTAATGACAAGTTGTCATAACAAAGACATTTTGAATAATGTCAACTTTGTATTAAAAGTGTCATGATTTACTGAATGACACTTTATGACAACAGTCATAAATATTCATGAAGACTGACTCATGTTCATGACAGGTTTATGTCATGTTTATGACAGCATCATGACAGTCTTATTCACAACCCGTCAAATAAAGTGTTACCACGTATTGTAACCCTGGAACCGGCCCAGGCCTCTGCAGCCGTCTCTTCTCCAGCCACAGCTGATCATCCTAACATGCTCTGATCGAGGATGTTTAGGATGGACGTCAACATTCTACAGAGTGCAATAATTCCAAAGCCTCTTTCTGCCACTGGCTGCATTGATACATTTAAAAATGAAAATGATGTGATTCAGATCGATCCCACCTCTGAATATAAACGGCTTCTCTGGAAATGTCTTTGGAAAAAAGTTGAAAACATGAAATGTTTGGGAAAATTCAGTGATATTTACTTGCCTAAGTGCAACTCACTGATGGTCAGCTCATAAGTCTGACCTGCTATTATTTTTAAAGATGTGAAAATCAGTTAGCATTTACAGTATGTGTTAAAATATAGCCCCAGACTCCTCAGCGTGAGTGAGCAGATAAGTTAAAAAGCTTCTCTTGTACAGTATATATGTTTATGCTAAACAACATTATTAATCTGGTGATGTTCATACTCCAAGTGCCAGCTGCTACTGTCAGTACTGTAATATGATCACTACTTTATTATCAATTTTTTTGTTGATTTTTTTTTTTTATAATAAAAAATAAAATAACCATTTCATGATGCAAAAATATTCAGGGTTATTGGATCAGGAATTTGTGGAACATGTTTACTGTAAAGATGTTTTTATAATAAACCTGTTCAGTAAGAGTTCTTTTAATCATAATCGAGGGGGAAATGTCTTTTACTGTCAATTGTAATCATATTGGTACATAAAACAAAAAGTAAACTATAGTTGTCTATGCCTTACTACGTTTTGTTTACACTATGTTTAATAATAATGTATGGTAAATAATGTGAATAAGTGTTTATTTTCTTGTAGTGTCTGCTGCGTTCAGCACTGAGCCTGCTGTGTTCTGGTCAAACAGCAGCAGGAGGCCTCAGCGCCTCTCAGCCATCCGTAACACAACCTACATTCTGTAATGCACTAAAGTGAAGAAAGGAAACATTGATGTTTGTTGGATTATCGTTGTGTTTTTTATTGCAGTTTACCTTAGTCATCTTAGGCAGAGTAGAAAATGTTTTGTGTATTTATTTATTGCCAGTGAAACTGCTGATGTGGAGGATCATGTACTGTAGATAATGTCCAACCTCTGTAACTGACTAAATGCTGAACTCTTATCTGTCTTTTATTAAACTCCAAAGATTATATTGATGACTTGACTCTTGTGCTTAGTTTTTCTGTAATATACCAGTCCATTACTTTGGATGTGTTCAATTCAACCTCTAGAAAATGTCGTAACAGGAGTATTTATCCACATCTTTAGCTTTAGATTCCCCAGTTAAACATCTCAGTTGTCCTTGTTGCAGGCAGAGATCTGGGGCCTCATGCATAAAGCGGCGTGCGCACAAAAAATGTGCGGCCTCATGTATACAAATTAATTTTGCGTCAAAGTTTGCGTAAATATACGCACACTTCTTCGCTGGCGTGAAAATGTGCGGCAGCCAGGCAAACCGCTTTGTGGTTTGACAATATCAAACCACAAAGCGTCAAAACTCACCTAAATACAATGAAATCTGACGACATTCGGTTATTTAGACCAAGAAGCACCAAAACAATGTTTTTCATGATTTTAATATTTTATTGTTTTGAACGTAAACGATGAAACTGAACCGCATTTATCCTCAGACAATAAGCTAACACGCACGCAAAATAAATAAAATAAAAATAAAACTATGTGAAAAACGAATCTCAGTTTTTGTCTCATAAAGATGGAACGCATTGGTCCGTGAGCCGGACCGCCTGGAAAGCATCTGCGGGGTAATTTCATTCTCACTAAAAGAAGAAAACAGGGCTGGATCAGCAGATTAACTCAAACCTGCTGATTAAAAATAATCAACAGGTTTGACTATTTTTAAGGTGATCAAGGTGTGTATAATCACACTGCGCAAAGGAGCGTTTTGGCTCTGATGGAGAACATCGCCAATGGAAGGATTCAGAGGGAGGGTTGATCAGAGATCAGATTGATCTGCTGGGAAGTGTTGATGGTTTGTTACCGTTTAGATTGTTCAGACTGATCATCCTGGAGCTCTGAGCAAAACTTAAAGAGGGAGCCGTGCGGTACCGGTACCGGTCCAGCTGCAGCCATCCTTCAGTTGAGCCGCCCGCTTTGTGAATGCGCCTAATGGACAGAAAGCATCTTTATTCTTTAAATGTACAACTCGTGCACATGATTCTACTATTTAGAATGAATGTCCACATTCCCACTCAAAGACTCTCTGACACGCTGTCTGTGTTTAAATCCCGGCTGAACGCGCTACTGTTCTAACAGGCATTTGCACGATCTCTTTATTCTTTAAAATGTAATTAAAGCACCTTTTAAATAACATATATTATTATTATTATTATTATTATTATTATTATTATTATTATTATTATTATTATTATTATTATTATTATTATT
>CAEGAE010038438.1:0-13124 GCA_903067095.1 Girardinus metallicus
TCTTTTTTTTATCCGATTACCCGATTAATCGTAAGAATAATCGATAGATTACTCGATTACTAAAATATTTGTTTACAACAGCCCTAGTATTATAGTCTCACACTGAAAATTGTATACACATGTATTAAATGTAGAAAAGATACATCCATCCATTTTCTGTACACCCTTGTCCCTTAGTGGGGTCAGGAGGCTTGCTGGTGCCTATATCCAGCTAACGTTCCGGGCGAGAGGCGGGGTACACCCTGGACAGGTTGCCAGTCTGTCGCAGGGCAACACAGAAACAGGACAAACAACCATGCACTAACACTCACACCTAGGGAGAATTTGGAGAGGCCAGTTAACTTGACAGTCATGTTTTTGGACTGTGGGAGGAAGCCGGAGTACCCGGAGAGAATCCACGAGAACATGCAAACTCCATGCAGAAAGACCCCTGGCCGGGAATCGAACCCAGAACCTTCTTGCTGCAAGGCAACAGCTCTTCCAACTGTACCTTAGAAGAGATGCATTTGAACGAAATTCTTTCGATTTGTCTCAGAGGTCGGAGCTCAGATCTAGTTATGTGATGCCATCCAAGTAGAGCATGAAAGAGCAGAAAATGTTTGGAAACCACTGGGGGGGCCCCCAGTGGTTTTCTCCCAGGAGAAAAAGTTTGGGTACCACTATTCTACACTCACAAGGTTGGCAGGGGTTTTGGAAGAATAACAAACCCCTATTTCAGAACTTCCACTGTACTTAGAAGTGGGCCTATTAATATTTTTCTTATTAGACCAACATGTAATGTTTTTTTGTTGGTCTTGGCCTTTCTGATCAAAGTCAAAGTTCCTGAATGTATTTATGTTTACATTTGAGATGCAAGGGCAGAACACGTTTCACTGCAATGTAAGATTTCTTTTTAAGGCTTTTAATGCAACGATTTTAAAAGGCTAGAGTGTCAAGTAACACTTTTCAGTGCTACAGTTCATTAAATGCATTAAATGCCATTATATATTAACTATCTTACCATAAGTACACTCTTCAGTCAGTAGCAGAAAGCTTGAGTCCTCCAGCCAATGACTTGCAAATTCACAGACGTCGATACAAACAGCAGAAAATTCTGATGACAGGAGCAGATCCTGATAAATTTCTTTTATGAGTTATGACAAGTGACTAAAACCAGTTGCTACTAAAACCAGTTGCTACGGACTAAAACTACCGTGGTGCTAACTGCCATCCAAAGCAGCACAAGCCATGGATTTGAACGCACTACATAGCTTGTGCTGATGTAGAACTGTGATTTGTCTCTACATCAGGAGTGGTGTGAGCTTGCTTTTGTTGTCCTCAGCTGCCTTTAGAAGGACGTACTTGTGACGAATTTGAACTAGTTCCCTTTAGTGTTTTTTTTTTTATTATCTTTTATGCCTGAAGGCACTCGTTTTATTTTCATATTTTAATTCCAAAAATAGCCACGGGGCAACTTGTTTGGAAAACTTGCACCTGTCAGCTGTCGGTTTTTGTGCACAATTGAGGTTTCACAGTTAAACGGCAACAGACATTTGTACTGGCAATGGCGGTGGCATTGTGTAATTAGATGTCCTGTTGAATCACTCGTTTTGTAATTGTTGCCTTTCATGACTGAAAATAACAACAGCATACAGTCATGGATGATGATGATCTCAGAGGCCTGAAGCGGCCAAGTCTGTCCTTTTTAAAACTGAGAGGAAAAGTGCTAACTGTGCATTTCAATAAAAGCCAGAAATGCGATGTGGCTCAAATATTTCCCTCTTTTAAATTCTAGCCGAGGAATCGATTCCACGTGGTGAAATGGGGATTTTGTTCATCATGTTGTCTCCACAGTCCAAGTTGTTGCAATAGTTGTCTTCCATTTCCTCTTTTTCTTTTGTGATCTTCTTCTTTCATCTTTTCTAATGACTGCCCTTGCATGTTGGCTTTTTGAAGGGTTAGACGCAAACCTTGTTTCTCCAAGTCAACTCAGATTTATTCTTGTAGCACTTTTATAGACATAAAATCACAAAGTGCTTTCGATAAAGAACAATTAAAGATGCATATAAATACATACAAACACAGTAATACACATCACCCTAAAGATGTCTATTTTAAAACTTTCTATTTACCAAAGTGAGTAGAATCAAAAGAAGAGAGATAGTATAGACGGAGTCAGCTTGTTCCACAGTTTGTTTTGATAATCTCAAACCCTTCTGGTTCTCCCTGTAGTGAACAACTAACGGCTTTTGGCCTGCGGACATGAATACGTGGGCAGAAATAGGAGGTAGAAAATGGCAAAAGATGTAAGATGGGACTACTCTAACATAAACAGGTAATCAGTGCAGTATTTGATACCTAATCAGGAGTTGAGAGATATCTCAGATCGTTGGTTAAAAGCAGGATTCTGAATTGCCTGCAGACAAAAAAAGGCCATAGCAGTTTTCTAAGCAGGAAACAGTCAAAACATTAATAATTCTTTCAAACACTGTATTACAGCTAATACTATTACAGCTAATGAAAACGCATCTAAGAATATTACATCAGACCAATGAAAAATATTTTTAGTACAAAAATTGGGGCTTAATAAAAAGTATGTTTAATCTCTGCTTTAAGGTTATACTTCTAATGTAAGAAACAGGCTTCGTTGG
Source organism: Girardinus metallicus (assembly GCA_903067095.1). Taxonomy (NCBI): domain Eukaryota; kingdom Metazoa; phylum Chordata; class Actinopteri; order Cyprinodontiformes; family Poeciliidae; genus Girardinus; species Girardinus metallicus. The sequence continues at coordinate 2,631 of CAEGAE010038438.1, forward strand.
AATGCGTATTCTAATTTATTTAATGTGACTATGTGGTTTTATCATCCCTTTGCACTAATTAGTGTCTCAGCCTTGAGACCTGATGTAAGATAAAAAAACAAATTAAGGAGGTTTATGGCACCAGAGTTTTTGAATGAACAGTAGAAATGAAAATCATCATCAGGTTAGGGGTGCACCAGAATGAAAATTTGAGCCGTTATCCAATTTTTAATATTGCATTTAGGACCTACAACTATCAACGTTATATGTATATTAGATTTATTTCCCAACACTATTTACACTTTGTAGAAGCAACCACATCATGTACGTTGCATCTTTGCTTAAGTTAAACACTCCACAATCCTGCGCTGCATCACTGTCACATGACTGAACAATTACCACATTGCCAAGCCCCTCCCCCTCTTGAAACACAAATGTAAACAAGATGAAAATGAACATTGTTTAATATTGACTCAGTTTTACTCATTGAACTAATACAGATAAGTTAACAAAATGTCTACCATTGGCCGATTTTGATGTTGATGCCAGTATATCTTGCATACCATATAGAACTGTTACTATTGAACTGTAACATGGAACCCAGAGGGTGAATATACAAGAGAAACAAGATAGGTCCCAGAACAAAGCCCTGAGGTACTCCACCTCAGTTCAGTGGAATCTTCCACTAGCTGACTGACACAAACACTGAAGCTTCTGCTCCCATTAACCACATAATTAAAATCAACACTGTCAAACTAAGATAAAGGCTCTAATCAAAACAAAAATGATTATTCCCCTGAGTCTGCTGACATCATGTCACTAGAGTTTTTGAGTAATGTGGTTTCCTTAGGATGCTTTGTAAGTTAACCTAATTGAAATTTTTACGAATTTTCTGATTATTCAGAATAGTCATGACGTTACCTGCTACCACATTTTCTAGCATTTTGACTTGAGTTTGAATTTAGAAATTCACTTGTAATTCTGAGATAAAGTTGCATCTAGACTAAGGTATAGCTCAACTAAAGTGCGACAGTGCTTTAAAAAAGGATACACTTCTCCGAAGAAAGTGATGTATTAAAGAGACAATGGACTGAAATGTTTTTTTTTTTTTACAAAGCATAGTGTTTTGTCAGTAGGGCAAGATGAGGGTCTTATTGTGTTGGGCAAATCAGAGACCTCATGTAAGGTCACAAGACTGAAAGAGAACCAAGTATGTGAAGGAGACAAGTCACAAGAGGGAACATGAAAAGATGACTGTTGAGTTACCCAACAAAAAAATAATAAAATTCTTTACCTTTTGCTTTGGACTAAACTAGGTATTATAGGGTTGCTGATAAAACAATTGAGCAGATGGTGTCAAACACAATTTTGGGGTTTGCCATGCAGATGATAAGTTCTTAATGCTTGCATCTTTTCTCCAGAAGAGGAAGAGAATGCTATTTGTTTTGAAACTGTATTGTTGTAAATGAGGTGTGAAATTAATTTAAAAGCATTTGTATCCTTGCTGGCTAATCGTGTAAAAAAAAAAAAAAAAGTCTTATTTCTCGTCTCCCATGACAAAGCTCTGCCTCTGTGTTTGTGAGCTGCAGACTCCTTAGAATTATCTGGGTTGTTGCTAACGTAGATACTTTGTCACCACTAGTATGAGATATAACATCATGGTGAAGGCACTTGCCAGAACAGCCCAGTGAGTAGCTCTTGATTTTCCTCCTTAAATTTATTGGTTCTGGAATCTTAGCTGTCAGCTGTATAGATGTTCTACATGCAAATACAACTGAAATCAGTTGTTGATACGTTACTGAAGTGTGTTATGTGTCCCAATTGTGTTTTATCATGTAAGTGATTTCTACTTAATTAGTTGAGAAACACCGAACGATGTCAAAAATCTAGAAAATGAGGTGAACGATTGAACACTTCACTCGCCTTTCTGCATTTGATTCTCTGATGTCACTGAGAAGTACTTTTGTGTATCTTCAAGTGTATACTGAGGCAAAGTTATGAAGCACTGTTCACGTTTCTTCTCCCCACTACTGCAAAATGTAATTGTGTGTGGTGAGAGATTTGCAGTCATTTTACACTTGAAGTCAGTGATGAGACTTCCTCTTTAGGGTAAAAGAAGTATGCAGTTTCAGCTTTTTGTTTCTGTCTTAGTTCATTAGGGTTAGGGGTTTTCTTTCAGTGGGTTTGGCAGAATGAAAATGAGGATGTGTGCACTTATGTAACCACAATGTTATATTAACTCTAGTTCTGTATCCCTGACAAAAACAAGAAGGCACTTCTGTAGTGATATTCTTATTAGAAATGCAGAATTACTTTCAGAATAAAATACTTTTTCTAGGAGGCTCTACAGTGTCACTAACACACTAGTGCTGTGTGACGTTTGCACCACAGTTACACAGTGCACTGTTGTACACACACCGTCTCGTGGGTAGAACCATTCAGGCCCTGAAGTTGTTATTTTGATTGCTTGGTTTTCTTTATAAATTCTTTGCTATAAAAAAGTGAATCCACCTTATAATTTAAAATTTCTGTAGTTTGCTCTTGTGCCAAATTCAGTTGTACATGAGGGTGATCCCAGTAAAACAAGAATATACTAGAGTACATAATAACTGTCCAACCAAAATGCAGTTTATTTTTTGGACTGATTTGATCCAATAATGATACCAGTGCTGGCATCATTCTTGGGTCGGCTCTTGGGTTGAGACCACCAATCCAGAGATCGTTTTGATGAGTTATTGTTTGTATTTATGCTGTTTTTACATTGCAGGTGTAAGCTTGTAGGCATGTAGTTGAGAGGGAGAGACAGACATTTGTGATGTGTGTATGTTTTTGGGATTGCACAGATTACTTAAACTTTCTACGTGCCAGTGGACCTTCTACTTACTCAGCATGGCCATCTATGGAGATATTTTAGTGTTTAGAAGGAGAAAAAAAACAAGTGTTAAGTGTTTCATGCAAACATTTGAAGAGGGAAATGCTGGATTGGTTAAGTGCAAATAACTGGGGAGAAAACTTGCTTGAGTTGTGCCATTTATAAGACCTTCTGGTTTCTGTGATGCAGAAAACGGTAACAGCATTTCAAAATTCAGCAATCAAAATTAAATCCACTATGTAGAGTTAGATATAATTAACTTTGTCTATTTGACTGAATCTGAAGCTCAACCTTTATGTCGATCCTCACTGTAAAAGTCAGACACTTTTGGCTCCCTGTGTGTTTGATGTGACTCACTCAAGCGATAACCACTTTGGAGAGACCTGAACACAACACTGCAGGCTACCATAAAACAAAACGCTCATGAACTCATGAGGCAGGAAAACAGATTTGTAAAAGTTTTATTCACACGCAATTTATGGGAACCAGAAAAGGACATGCTAAGAGACGAATTATTACTATTACTGTCCCACTGTGAAAAGATACCTTGGAGAAGTTAGGTACACATTTAGTAAAACCATTTTAAATCCAAAACCCCCCCAAAAAACAACAAAGAAATGGGGAAGGTCCCTGAGCAGCATCACTGAGTTTACTAGAACAGTCAAAGTATCCTAAGCACCAACGGGAAGGCGAGCAGGATTACGGTTTTAGTTGTCCTTTGAACTTTTAGCCTCCATCTTTGTGTTTCTTGAAAGTGATGGCAATTTTGTATGGATTAATTACTATCTGAAAAATACACAGAGAGGCTGATGTTAGTTAAGCTAACTGCAGTAGCTGTTGATTATTTAGCAATGTCTTTCTCTAAGAAAAGCCAGAGTTGACATCATAAATTTTAGCTAACTAGAAAATGAATATAGACAGATGGGATCATTGATGCTTGTTCTGTTATTTAGCAATCTTATTATAAATCCATTTCCAAGTGTGGGAAAAATGATGTATGTTTTTAAGATATTGCCTGAGGTTTATTTGTATTCGCTTATGCAACACCATGTTCAAAATCACTTCTAAATGTCTGAGATTGTGAAAAAAAAATTGAATTAAGTGCTTAGTTCTAGTTTCTAATCTTTTGTTTTTCTTTATGTGGGAAGTGAAAATGCCATACTGCAAGACTGTTGAGCAGAACTGCTGACATAAATTACACAAATCATCTCTCACATAATAAATAACTGTTGGTTCTAGGTGAATTATTTAAAATGTTGATATTTCTTGCTGTATATAAACTAGTTTATAAACAGGAATTCAATTTCTCTTGAATAGTGTAAAGGAGCCCATTTTTAAGAACAATATTCACTACTGTTTGGAGTCTGTGTAGGCCGTCCAAGTCATGCACAAAAGTTCAAAGTCTTTCTGAGGAAAATGTTTTCTTTCTTCCCCATCTCCTACCAAAGATCTGGTTGATGCTGATTTGTGCAGAGCTGAGATTTCTTTGGCAGAGGTCTATAGTGTTAATATTCTAGTCTGGAAGGCATTGAAGCTAGTTTAGTAACAATAAAGTTAAAGAATAGATTGTTCAGACTTTAGAGAGCATCTTCAGGGAAAATCTGTTTTTTTAGATCAGTTTTCCATACAGATGACCTCCTCCAGTGATTCATTTTGGCAACAGAATTGTTGGAGCCATCTGAAAGTTTCTATTTTTTCTGTGTTTTCTGTGTGACTATGTGAAAGTCTGGCTCATATTTAGGGTTCTTGCAAACTGTTCTGCTGTGCTACTATTTCTATAGTTTATCTTGAAAAGTAAAAGGCTGCTTAGAAACAGTGTGAGTAAATGATAAACTGGCTTTGATCTGCCTGTGTAGTGCTGATATAGATCACAGATTTGGTTCATCTAAGTATTTTTTTTTCCAGTGTGTGCACCCGCAAGAAGAGACCCTTTGAATGATATTCTCACTTTTTTTTTCACTCTGCTTAGCTGATTTTGAATATTTTCTTACAATGTGATCCACTTTAACCTTTATAAGAGGTCATTTAGAGTGCTTCATTTATCTTTGGGGAAAAAAAAAAAACTGGATTTATTTATAGCTCTACTTTTGTACTTTGGATATCACAGTTTTATCCTGCTTTGGCTCTCTGTTTAATCTGATGGCTCTGATCAGAAGTGTGCATTTGTATGTTGAGCGCTTTGATCAGGATTTAGCTTCCAGCAGACATGTTGGAAAATTGGTGTTGACTTGTAAAGAATTAAATAGGACTCATCCTGTATTTTCACAAGAAAACAGGATGATTATAATTCTAGGTAGTGATTTGCTGCATCTATTTATAGTTGATTCTGAAATTACAATATAATGCCTCATAATCAAGCTTATAAACTGCAATTGTCATAGCTTAAACATCAATGAAACCATCAACCTATTTACAGGTGAAACCATCTTAAAAAAAGTATAGCAACTTGAGTATGGCAGAGCAAACACTTCTTAGTTCATGAATTAATATCAAGTTTAAATAGCATTCATGAGTTTGCTTAGATTCAAGTTAAAACTCATGTATATTTGTAATTCTTAGTTTAACTAATGGAGTTGCAATTCCTTATACAGAAAGAGTAAACCACTTAAAACCTTCCTGGGTTACCACCACATAAACCATCATTGCATCACCTGATCATCTCTTTTGTCAATTTTCCATTTAAAAAGAAATGTTACTTCACCTGTGATGGTGTCTCTGTTGGCCAGACCGTAACAAATAGACTGGGGAATTTGAAGCCGGAATGAAGCATAAAGTGAAACGGGGAAGTGAAAGCACTATGAAGTGGCCTAATCTTTCTCCATTGTCTCACAATCGGTTATTCCTGACATTAAGCAACATGTGTTTTCTAATAACGAAGGGCTAACATCAAAATATGTTTAGAGGTTGACTGTGAGCATCTTCTTAACACCAGTGCATATTGCATAAAACATATTTGAGATAGATCTTTCAACTTCCGTCCAGCTATAATCTCTGCGCCTTAAGAGATGTATTTGTTATTTACATTATATTAGCTATTTCAAATACAGCATCTCGGTTAAAAAGGAATCCTTGAATTATGTCTGCTCTGGTAGATCTAATTCACAGTTTGAACTTCTTGGAGTATTTAAACATTTTTTTGAGTATTTTTAAAAACTGTGGATGTAAATGATAGGGATGTCTTTTTTTTTGTGCATTTTTATCAAAATTACATAATGAATGAAATCAGTACCATACACGTGCTTGAATTTTTTCTTCACTTCAATTTTTGCTGACCAATCCTAAGATAATTCCCCAACACAGGGTTGGAAACCAATTGGTCACACCCAGTGACGTTTCTTTTTAACCGTAAAGGATTAAAAACATTTTGATAAAAATCAGATTTGTTAGACCAAGTAAATGATGTGACCTGTCTAGATTTGGAGGTTATTCATGCAAAGATAGGTTGTGCTCACTATTATTATTATTATTATTATTAAATTTGCTGCATTGAATATATAACTCTGTGACATAAAATGTAACAACAGAAATTGGGTGTTCATTTTAGTCAGGAATCAAGATTTTCTGCAATCTCGACTTGAGCGTCACTAGTAGTGATGCATTCAGATTGCAAGATACAACATTGATTGATGTTAACTACTACAAAAATACTCGTTTTTGTAGTAAGTTAGAGCTCATCTGAGGTGTCTAATGCAAAAAAAAAAAAAAAGCAAATCTCAATTCATTGTCAAAATAGGTTCAAAACAAGTCTGAGTATGTCTACGTGTTTAGATTTTAAACTACAGATGTTTGGTTTAATCCAAAGTCATTAAAAAAAAAAAACAGTAAAAAGGATTTTTGCATTAGCTCATTATGTTTGGCCTGCCAGGGTGGCTTACCATCCTCTTTGTCAGCATTTGACTCTACTGGGTGTCCATCAAGAATGTTTCTACAGTCTGAATTGCTTTCCAAGTTGCCAAAATAAGGCTTTAAGCAGACATTTTAGATGTTAGCAGTAAGTTTTCTCTAATTAGATGTTGCTCAGCAGGCTGCAGTTTTTAAAATGTGGTTTTCTTAATTCCAACAAACCCAGTTTCTGTCTTAATTATTGTGTTTCCAGCCTGAGCAGTTTTTTGGGGGGAATTGCAAGGCAACAGTCTCCAAACAATGACTTATCTATGACATTATACACAGTTCTGTTTGGAGAAAAGAATGGGCCCTTTGATGTGAAGTGGTTCCGACAGAAAACTAAAAACTTTTGCTGTTGGTTGTTGCTGTGAGAGTAAATCTGTCTATTCCCAAAAGGCCACGAGCCACAATCTATTTTAGGATATTCCCAACTGTTAGGGGGGATCCCCAGGGGTAAATAACCGACTTCTTTCAAACAATCACGGCAGTAAGGCTATCAGTTCCCTCTTATTAAATGTCAGTATGGTCCCAAATCAGGACAGTTTTCCAATGAGGAATTCATTCTCTCAGTACCGCTGTTGTTTAAGTTAACACTTTCATCTCTTTAACAAGTTATATTATGCACATTGATTCAAAGATAAGCTATCTTTACTACTCTTAGCCCAGGGGTCGAGTCCACGCTCTGTCAGATAGCATCACTTTCCCATCATCCGGTCACTCTTGTGTCCACACTTCCTGTCTCACAGCTGGCCTGCCAAGTCTCCCATGACCCTTTGCTGCGGTGCTGCTGTTTTGTTTTGAGAGAATCCAGGACAGCCGGGATGAGCTTCAGTCTCATGAGCTTTCACTGATGCACTTCAGGGTGGAAAAAAAGAAGAAAAAAGAAAAAGCGAACCCAAGCTTGTGTTTATTGGTCCACTGCTGTCCTCTGCCTGTCGCTTTGTGAAAAAGGCTGGTGCCTGTGGCTAAAATGCAACTTTTGGTGCGTGCTGGAGGAAGAGCTACAGAGCCAGAGGGGGCTGAGTTAGCAGTGAACACATAGAGCACATTCCTGAAGGCAGCAGAGCTCTGTGATTTTAGCGGGCTGTCACAGGGATTAGGTTACCCTGTCTGCTTCTGTGAGCTCATGCCGTTGCTGTCTGTGCTCCACCAATCCTCATGAGCAGCAGCAAACAGTTTGCTCCCAGTGCGAGGAAAACTAGGACACATATTCATTCTCCTCTACCTGGCTACTAAACTTTAGATATCTGATGTAAATTGACTTTTCCTAAAACCATCTAAAGCCAGTTTGACATCTTTTCTATGTGTACCAACAGGACTGTGGCTGAAACGGACCACTAGGTGTGCTCTGTGACTGTCTTGGTTGTCGGGGGTTTCTTTCTCCTCCGTCTGCCGAAACACACAGCAGAGGTTTTCGCAGCAGCTGTAGCGTACAGGATGTGGTGAATTTATGTCACTGGTGTTTCACCATGAGAAGACAATTCACAAAGTTGCACCCTGCATCTGCTTTTTCACCACTGACAAGAAGTATTTGTGATTTTTAAAGTCAAATAAACTTTCTAGATTTTATTGTAAAGACTTTTTTATGATAATTTCTTCACAAAATTGTATCTACAGTGCTGGTCCCTGTGGCTAAAATACAGGGACCTGTATTTACTTAATACTAATAAATACTTTGTGTTTATTAGTATTATATTAGTAAATATAATACTAATAAATACTTTGTATCAGTAATAAATACTTTGTATTTATTAGTATTATAAATAGAAAGTATAATACTTTGTATTAGTATTTATTAGTATTATATAAATGTGAGACGGGTTATTGGTGCTTGAAGTGTGGACATGTGAGGATCACTTGTTGAATTGTCATTAATCCTCGGTTTGGTTTATTCCCCAGATAAGACATGGTTTGTTTCCTCATAATTTACAAAACTGTGTCCATTTGCATTGTAGAGACAGGCTCAATTGTTCTGTAATTATGTTCTATGTCATTCACTGACTGGGCATTTAACCCCTTATAGTCAAAATATAATAAGTGGCTACCCATACATTCTATTCTGATGTATGGGTAAAGGGGAAAAACTAAAATATTTTGTTACATTAGTTTTTGTTTCTAGAATAGTTCATGAATATAAAGTCTTAAGCAACACATTGAGAGCTCATCCCATGCCCAATTTAATCTCCTGCATAACGATTTAAATTAAAACAGATCTGCTCTGAACTTTGATTTTCTCCTATTTCAACATATGAACCTATTTTGACAACTACGGGTGACCTGAGATCACTCTTGGTTACATTTTACCTCAGAGAACTGTTGTTCAGTTTTAGTGGTTAGCCCCAAGAAGACAAATGGCTTGCTGAAGTTGTTGCTTACATTTCTGCTCCTGGTTTAATTTGAATACAAATGCACAAAAAGGTCAGATATTTTATTTGTTGACCCAGTTTTTTTTCCCCCTCTTACTTCAACACATCATCAGATAGCTCAATTCCAAAGTTGTTTATTAATCCAACAGGAAATTTTAATGTTGTAACTCGTACTACCTGAGTGTTTTCAAAGAGTTGTAGATGCTATTGGCTGTGAGCAGGAAGGATCTCCAGTAGCTCTCTGTATTACAGTGATACTGAAGAAAAGCTAACTTGGGTCAGAGCAATATAGAGAGGTCATTTTACCTGCATGTTTTTGGCTCGTGGGAGAAACCTGGATAATCCACGCATGCCACATAGGCAACACTCTGTACGGAAAGTCTTTCTTCAAAGAAAGACTTTCTTTGAAGAAAGAAAGTCTTTCTTTCTTCAAAGAAAGACTTTTTAAAGCAAATCTGGAGTATTACAAGGTGATTTTACCTTGAAAGTCGGTCAGTTTTTCTGCCCCAGTATCCAGACTGTAGTCATCTGCTTAGCAAACTGGCCACTCAGCCTAACAAATGTTGCTTGAAACAGTGTTAAAATAATTTGAGTTGTGGGCAAAGTTCCTTTAGTTTCCATATCATGAATGATTCTATTTTTTGAAGACTTGATTTGTCTAGTTTTGTAAGTGAGGTGGAAAAAGTATTAGCGACTTCTATCAGCCAGTTGGCCAGAAGTGTGCAGCAACAGCTGGGAGAAAGACTGCAGTGCTTTTATACTCTATAGAGCTGGAGAAAAATTCTGTCACTCCAACAGTTTCTCTGGCATCTCGTCAGAGTCATCTGAGTGAAACTCTTTTTGGTTATGGAATGATAACTTGGCATACCTTTACACCAAGAGTTATCCCAAGTTGACGGACCAAAGTTAAAACTCAAAGGATAAAACAGAGCAACTTTGATGTCACACATTCAGTCACTGCTATCTGCTAACATCTTGCTGTCTCTTGAAGTAGCAGCCTAAATGCATGTCTTGACATGTTGGGGAAAATAGATTCCTTTGAAGTACTTCTTCAACCTTTTATGCTTTCCTTTACTTTGTTAAAACACCTTACTGATAGAAATACATAAAAACTTACACACCGATGAGTTTTGTTATTTACATGTTCTGGCAGTGCCTAGGTTTCATTCATTCAGCAATGAGAATACATTTTTTTCTGCTGAAAATTGGCCAACTCTGATCACAAACCAATTTCATGACACATCTCATAGAGAAAGTCTTCAGTTAAATCTAAAGAACAAAGGGCAATAAGCACTAGGGCTGAAACGATTCCTCAATTGATTCGAGTACCTCGATTATTAAAATTCCTCGAGGAAAATTTACCTGCCTCGAAGCTTCGTTAATTTATGTTTT
>CAEGAE010038444.1:0-23640 GCA_903067095.1 Girardinus metallicus
CTGGCGACATTTGCCGCATGTCTTCTCCCTCTCTCAATCCCTAATTTCCTGTCAAGCTACTTTCAAATAAAGGCCACTAGAGCCTCAAAAAATCTTTAAAAAAAAAAAAAAAAAACTCTCAGGACACGAATTGAGTTCACAAGAACAAAACGAGATTTTAATAAAACTTTCAAGAAAACTTTAAGGATCAAATTCATGCAGCAAAAAGGGCTTTATTCTGTGTTTTTTTTTTGTTTGTGTCTCTGTTGCCATGGAAACCCAAAATGCCTGTCAAAAGATGGTCTAAGAGGCAGTTGGGGCATCTTTTCTTATGACTTAATAGGGCGAAGAAATGCTGATTAAAACTGCCGTTTTTGAGACAGAAATCACCTCAATCAAAAATATTAATGTTACTGATTGTTATTGTTCCATATAATAATAAAATAAGGTTAAAAGAAGGATCGGTTTTAAGTTTCAGGAAAAATTAATGTAACGAATTCTGATCAACATTTGTTTCCGCCAAATAAACTACTTCTATTTACCGAACGCCAAAATCCTCATCTTACCTAAATTTGCCCGTCACCACGCCTCGCTACAAACAGGAACAATAAAAACAGATGCATAATTCATGAGCGTTGACAGAGCAAACTGGGTCTATCCCAATTTAACTGATGAAAAATTACTCAGCATGGCTAAACAACACCAATTAAAGCAGCTGCTCATGAAAGCCGAACATCAACGCTGACAAACCTTAACAAGCCTGGGCCCTCAGTTTCAAATTGCAAAAAAATAAAAAAATAAAAAAATCAAGCGTGTTGTATAATGTATTCACCTTGTGTAGACTCATTATTTTGCTGAGACACTGAGTGCGTAAGCCTGGGTAAGTGGGGATTGATTTCTAAGAGCCGAGGAGAGGGCATGACAGATAACACACACCCAGGCTAAAAGCTACTTTCCCCAAGGACATTTGCATGCGGAAAGCATGGGAGAAACATGGCGGGCCACCATGCCAACACGCTTAACAAATCCAATTAGCTACTAAATAAGAGCCAACACAAGGAGCAACAATGGATACAAGCAAATACTTAAACATTTTAAACAGATCTCAAGTTTGATGGTTGCCATATGAACCATTCATTGTCTGAACTAAAACAAATTGATTTGTATAAGTTTAAAAATTAGAAAAATAAACCTGATATCTTACATTTTTACCTAAAAATAAAACTATAAGCAGTTCCCACCGGGAGGAAATCCAGAGGAAGACTCTGGACATGCTGGACGATGGATAGAAAATTGAGTAACTGTTAGCTTGAACATCCAGATTAGCTTGAGTACAATGAAGATTTTGTTTAAGTAGCATTTAGCTTGAGTAGATTTTAGCTCGAGTCACCATTAGCTTCGTTTGCTGCTAGATCAGATCTAAATAGCAGCTAGCTAAGAAGCTTCTAGGTTTAGCAACAGCTAGACAGTTACAGTCAGTAGCTCTTAGCTTGAGGAGGAATTAGCCTGAGTAAATGTGAGCTTAAGTCATTATCTCAAATAGCAAGAACAGTACCGTTAGCTTTAGTAGTAAGAGTAGCTTTTAGCCAGAGCAGAAGTAAACTTGAGTAGGTTTTATCCTTAGCAGCAGTTAGAGCTTGAGTAATCTTGAGCCATAGTCGCAGTTAGCTTGAGTTGCTTTTAGCCTGATTAGCAGCATTTACCTTGACTAACTTAATCTGAGTAACAGTTAGCTTGAGTGGCCAATAGCCTTAGTAGCAGATACCTTAAGTGGCTTTTAGCGTGAGTAGCAGTTAGCTTGAGTGGCTTTTAGCGTGAGTAGCAGTTAGCTTGAGTGGCTTTTAGCGTGAGTAGCAGTTAGCTTGAGTGGCTTTTATCCTTAGCAGCAATTAGCTTGAGTAACTTAGTCTGAGTAGCAGTTTGCTTGAGAGGCCTTTAGGCTGAGTAGCAGCTAGGAGTACGTTTTAACCTTAATAGCCGTTAGCCAGAGTGGCTTTAAGCCTTAGCAGCAGTTAGCTTGTGTAACTTTTAGCCTGAGTAGCATCTAGCTGGAGTAAGTTTTAACCTTACTGGCAGTTAGCCAGAGTGGCTTTAAGCCTTAGCAGCAGTTAGCTTGTGTAACTTTTAGCATGAGTAGCAGTTAGCTTGAGTGGTTTTTAGATTGAGTAGAAGTTAGCTTGAGTAGGTTTTATCCTTAGCAGCAGTTAGCCTGATTAGAGTTTATCATTTGCAGCAGTTATCTTTAGTAACTTTTAGCCTTAGTAGCAGTTAGCTTGGCTAGGTGTTATCCTTACCAGCTGTTAGTTTTAGTAACTTTTAGCCTTGTTGGCAGTTAGCTTAAGTAGTTTTTAGCTTCAGTAACAGTTAGCTTGAGTAGGTTTTGTCCATTGCCGTTAGCTTGAGTAACTTTTTGTTTTAGTAGCAGTTAGCCTAAAGGGTTTTTACCTTGTAGCCTCTGTTGATAGCTGCTGAAGGTTTATGACAACTTTGAGGCTAATAACTCATTTAAAATCAAGCTATTGTTGCTAAAAAAAATCCTACATTAAGTGTATAAAACAGTGTTATCTTTGATATTTTTTCATCACATCAAAACTGAAGCAAATTTTCTCTGTTGCTAATTAAAATAAAATAATTTGTCGACTCACGTTTAGGAGTTTATTTGTATGATTTGTCGTTCAAAGTTAAGAACCTTAAAAAAATTGAGCTGAAAATTGTCATGTATTGGACAGAAAAGCAGCAAAAAATGTTTCAAATGCAAATTTCATAAACCAAGTATTTTTTTAATTTAATTAAACATTATAACCAATTTATACTCAGCTAGAACATTACAGATTTTTATTTCTACCAAACCGCAGTGAACCTGGCTGAACACATTCTGCTGCAGAAAAAAAAACAACTTTCCAGATCTTTCTTGTTCAAACAGGCCTGACAGCAAAGTAGAGCAGAACCAATATGAACAAAAAGGTTGTTTTCCACTGAAACTGAAAACAGCCTTCAGAGTAACCCTGAAATCACTGGTATTGATCAATAGCTCCATCAGGCCCTGATTGCAGCCATTTTGAGCGTCTCCAACCCCTCACCCCAATGTCCAGTCCCAACAAAATGACTGCTGAATAATAGAAAGCAAAGAAAAAAATACAATCATCAAAAGATCAAATGAAATTAGAGAGCTAGCCACCCTTGTCATAAGTTGTCAGTAAAAGATAACTGCAGCCATCTGCCGTCAGCTGCTGCTGCTTGATTGCTCGACAAACAAAACGCAGCCAAAGAAGAAAAAACAAAACACAAAAAAAGCTCAGCATGATGGATTCCAGCTTGGGTAATGAAATGCTGCTGTTGTGCACTGTCACCACTGAAAAACTGTGGCCTGCATAAAGGTCACTATAAATCAAGCCCCCTTGGTCTCCAACGGCTGCATTCCTGATTGGGCAAGGAGCTAATCCCAGTCAAGTGCATAAATATCCCTGGCGCATGGGGCTCATATTTTCACCGCATCACCGATTATTTCGAAAAATAATGGTGTTTATTTTACACCAACTTGACAGCAACTTATGATGAGCTATTATTTTTCTTTATCCTGTCCATTAAAAAAGCATTACGGCCAGTACGTTCCAGCACAACGCTGGTTTTTCAAAAATGCTTCTGCAGGACAAATCCACCCAGGATTTATCAAGTTAATGCAATTTCTTTATTTATTTTCTTTTAAAACGTCCTCCACTGTCTTAATATGCTGACAACGTTGACGTTCACTGCTTTTAAGGAGGCAAATCCATATTTTGCTCCAATACTTTCTCTAATGCCTGGAGAGTGAACATAAACCAGTAGCAGAGTGCTATCGTGACCATTTAGGCTATCACCAAACAAATATCGCTTTGCTACCAAGACAGAATAGAAAAGTCAACTGGAACGCAACCTGAGATCGACTGGATGGATGGATGGAGCTAGAACTAGGAAGGAAGCGATGGAGAGTTGGAGTTAGAAGAGGGAAGGACAGATGGAAGGATGGATCTAGAGATTTAGAGCTAGGAAAGGAAAGAAGGACAGATGGAACAATTTATGGAGAGCTGACAATGGAGAGAGAGAGAGAGAGATGGAAGGATAGATTAAGAGCTAAGAAGGGATGTAAGACTGGTTAGATCTAGAGCTAACTGAATCCAGAGCTAGCTAGCCATCTAAATATTTAGCTAGCTATCTTGCTAAATAGCTAAGTATCTAGCTAGGTTGCTAAACAGGTAAGGACGAAAATATGGAAGGATTAGCTAAGTAACAAAAATAGCCATCTGTAGCTAGTAGGATTAGCTACAGATGGAAGCTAATCCTTCCATCAGCTACATTGCTAGCAGATGGAAGGATTAGCTTCCACCTGTAGCTAGGCCTAGCTACAGATGGAAGCTACCATCTGCCTACGTACGAAGCTAGCTTCTGTTAAACTCTAAGAGTTTAACAACGAGAAACATTTGGGTTGTTTTACACAAAATAAAAAAATAAAAAATGTTCAAATTAAATGACACATATGAGCAGATTTAGTCAGTTTTTATGTTAAACTTAAAAATACTTTACACATTCAGAGAAGATGGGGAAGTGAATAAAAATATGAAATTAGAAGATTTTCAGTTATGTTTAGCCGCCTTTTCCAGTACACACATTTGTTCTGACATTTGCAGAATAAACATCCCTCTCTACCTCGCTAGTTAGCTAGCTAGGGATGGACTGACGCAGAGCGTATCTGTGAAACCTAAAGCCAGCTGCTTTCTGTATGCATGTGTGTAAATCTGCTACTATGATGCTGCGTTTGCTTAATAAAATCCTTTGCTATGGATGTATGCAAATATTCCACTTTGTGGAGTCGGCTAAGCGCTGGGCGCCCTCTAGGTGACCCCAGAGGGTTGGTGCTGGGAAAGAAACAAAGGAAAGAAAAGTACATGAAGAAGAGGTCTCCTGAACCCGAGTTAGCCAACCCTGGGGATTTTCTCACCGCTTTGTTTTGCCTGAAGCTTTGTCTTTGGCTGCATTAAAGTTTCTGCTTTGTACTTTTCAGTCTCCAGAAGATTCTGTCTCCGGTGTACAGACACATGGTTTCTCCTCCAGCTAATTGCACAGTAGGTGTGTGGACATTTTCACATCATCGCTACTCTGAAATGGCATGTGTTTTAGGACTACTGTAGATAAAATTAAAAAAATTCTGCCCAAAAACTCTGAAATATTCTAGAAAAGCAAGTAAATCTCTGAGCTCCAAAAGCTAAAGATTTGCGAGAAAAAATTTAATTGTGAAATAAATCCCTAAAAAAGCAATGCAATTCTCTTGAAGTTGAAACTTTGTTGGGGCAATAAACTCAAATTCTGAGACAAAAAAATAAAATTTGGGGGAAAAAAAATGTATTGTGTGACAGAGTAGCTAGCTTCTATTTATTGCGACTGAAACATTTGATTTTAAGCTCTAGAAAAAAATTGGATATTCTTGAGTTTCAACAGTAGAACATTTTACACTTTTCCAGTTTTTTCTACAAAATTCCTGAGATTAATCTAAAAGTTTTATTTTTTTTAGCAAATTTTTGACTTCAAGCTCAGAAATTTCATTGTTTTTTCAACATTTGAGATTAATCTCAATATTTCTGAGGTTTGTTTAGCAGAAATTTACTTTTTTTTTTATCTACAATGGCCCTAATTATTGTAAGTGTGTCGCTACTACACCCAAATAGATCTTTAAAAATCTGAAACTTTCTGACTTGAAACTCTGAAATTTCCAAGTTTTTTCTAAAAAAAAAAACGTCAGAGGAATCTCAAAATTTGAGTTTTTTCTAGCAAATTTGACTTTAAGCTCAGAAATTTCCCTTTTCTAAAAGAGCATCTGAGATTAATTTAAATTTCTGATCATTTTTGGCAGAAATTGACTCATTTTCTTCCACCTATGTTGGCCATAATTATTGTAAATGTGACACCAACTCGAATAAAACACATCTTTAACATTTCGCCCTGAATTTCGGTTTGAAGCATCCAAACAACGGAGAGAAAAAAAGGACTGATTGTGCTGCTGACTCACTCCCTTTCTCTCTCTCGCTCTCAGATGTTGGGTAACAGGTGCACAGATATCAGATGTCTGGAAAGCCAAGTTGCAGCAAGCCTTGCGCTGCGATCGATAAAGCAGCATGCATGTGGAGGCGGTCAAACAGCGCTCTGATTTCAATTCCTCTTTGTGTGATTTGAGCACAAAAACAAGCGAAGTGAGCCATCGACACGACTCCTACCAGCCGGCCTGCGGCCGTGAAGGTTTGTATTGGAAAGGCGTTAACGGAGTAGCGGAGCACCAAACCAGGCGCAGCTGTCCTCCATCACGAGGCGGCCGTCAGCCCGGAGGCACGCGGGCGGCTGCAGTTCGCTCAAACAGATGTTTGAGGTCCAGAACAGCAGCGTTCAGCAGCGTTCAGCGTGTTAACAGCTGCTGCCAGCGCGCGCTCCGGGGAAAACATAACAGCAGCAAATTAGGCTGATCTTCAATAAAGGTGGCAGTCGGTGCACTCTGCTTATCGCTGCTGCTGCTGCTGCTGGGGGCAATATTATTGTTCTTGAAATATCACCTGTTTTCTTGTTTTTTTTAAAAAGGATATTCTTATTTCCTTTTTTAAGGCTTTAGTTTGAAAGTTCGAGCTTCTACTGGATTTAAGCGCTTCTGATGTTCAGTTTAAGTTGAAGCAAAATACTAAAACGGAGTAAATAAAAAAAATTAATTACAATTATAAAGTCATATTATGAGAATAAAGTCATAGTATCACGAGAAGATGTAATATCACAAGAATAAACTTGGAATAAGAGAATAAAGTCATAATATATGAAAATTAAGTATTAGGATTTATAGAATAAAGTCACAATAATGCAAGAAAACATAACATTAAGAAAATAAACTTGAAATACAAGAACAAAGTCGTAATATATAAAAAAAATAGTCAGAAGTTTTATAAAATAAACTCCTAGTATTATGAGAAAACATATTACAAGAATAAACTTGAAATATGAGAACTCAAAATATATAAAAATGAAGCTGTAACATTAAAAGAATGAAGCCATAATATTACGAGAATATGAGAATAAAATCATAATATGTGAAAATAAAGTCAGAAGGTTTATAAAATAAACTCAGTATTATTAGAATAAAGTCACAATATAACGAGAAGACGTATTACTACAAGAACAAACTCAAAATTTGAAGATAAAGAAAAAAGTCATAGTAATATCTTCCAGCCTGTGAAGCATGGTAGTGAAGGGGTGATGATGTGGGCCTCCCGTCAGTTTAATTCAAGTGATTCATGTAAACATCTAAACATGAACTTTAGGGTTGACAGCACTGGACCAACCGGAGATCCTTCCCCCCCAAACGGGTCGAGACCCAATTATGAAAGCAAACTTAAAGGTCTGATCCTGACTGATACTTTGGGATTTTTAGAGCGATGTGCAAAAAAGAGAAAACAAAGATTGGGTCAAGATCCATCGACAATGAAGTGAGAGAGAAAGGCAAAGTGAAACAGAAAATGACTGGACAGTAACTAGTTACATTTAGTTACATTTACCTGAGTAACCTTTTGAAAAAATTACTTTTAGGAGTAATTTTTACTTTTACTTGAGTAATTTTATTGTTATTACTTAAGTAAAACTTCATTGAATGAAAAAACATGTTTGTTTTAACCAAAATCCACCACACAGAGATGTGCAGTTTGTTCTTTTAAAGTTTCGTGAGTTTTATACTGAAAGAAACAAATTTGGAAATTTCTTTTCTTTTGCCTGATTTTGTCGTTTATATTAATTATTGTCATTTTGGCTCTGAAAATACCAAAATTTCCACAAAACTTAATATTTTGGTCCATCTGTCGATGTAACCTTTAAATATTAAATGATAATTTGATCAGTTACTTGAGTAGCCTTTCTACCAGATACTTTTTTTACTCTAATATATTCCACTTTTCACTTTTACTTGAGTAAAAACAAGTTGAAGTGATGTGAACCTCTGCTGCGGCACACTAAGCAAAAACAGAAAACATTTCCTGTGGATTTATGGTGCGATTATTAAAAAAATTAAGTAAAACCTCACAGAAATCTGTTCATCACTGCGAGACAATAATTACCTCGTAACTCAAAGCAGTTGGTCTCTGCAGAAACCGAACGTTTGCATCCAGCAGCGAAACGTCGCCACAGGTGAGGTGAAAAAACTCGGAGCCTCTGAAGGCCGCGCTTCTTTCTCTGCCCACTTCTCCATCTGAGAGAAACAAATCATCAGATGCTCAACGCCGCCGTCCTTGAGCGGGGACGTTTCGCCGTGTCACGCAGCAATTACACACCAACATCATCAGAAGACTGTACGTGTGTACAGCAGGTGAAGCAGCTCCGATAGCGGTATCCCATGGCAACATTTACCCTGTCGTTACCACTTACAGCACGAAAGACTCAATTATCTGCAATTTCCTGTGCAGGCAAACACTTCGAGGTGTTTTGCCACCCATTTTCACATACTACCACCTTGACTGGAAAAACAGCGGACGACGGAAATCAACGCTGCGCCGATTTCTGTCCGCTATCCGAGCTCGTTTCTGTCCCAAGAGAACGGGACTCATTGTGAAGTGAGCAACAACCGGCTGCAATAAAACCGTCGGGCTGAAGCTGCAGAGCTCTCTCCTGCAGATCAGCGCTAAATCACGCCTACACCTAAAGGTGGAATAACGTTACAGACGAACCAAAACGACAAAACAGATCAAAATGAAGATTGTCTCAGTAAAATACAAGGGTTTTATGCAAGTCATGGACTTTGACTGAGCCATTTTAACACTTATTCTCTTCATTTTTTATATAAACTATTGTCCTCTTGGTGACGTCAGCTTCATTACAAATTTTCTTTTTTTATATATATATATATATATCTGTTGAGATGATGGCTTCCTCTAAACACTGCAAAAACACAAAAACCAACCAAGTATTTTTGTTTGGTTTCTAGTGCAAATATCTTATTACACTTGAAATAAAACAAACCAACTTAAAAGTATCTTTTTAGCAAAACATAGAGGCTGGTTTTAAGCAAATAATTCCTTAACATTAATGAAAAAGTACTTGTTCCATTGACAGATAAATTAATTTGTGACAAGACATTTTTCAGTTAAATAGTCTGCGATAAAACTTGCATTTTTTTTTTTATCAATATTAAGGAATTATTTGCTTAAAATAAGCCTCTATGTTTTGCTAAAAATATACTTTCAAGTTGGTTTATTTCAAGTGTAATAAGATATTTGAAGTACAAACTAGAACAAAGTTACTTGGTAAGATTTTGTTCTAACTTTTTATTGAAAAACTGATTTGGAAACATTTTCTTATGCTTGATTTTGATGTTTTACTACTTTTTACCTTTACTTGAGTAAAAGTATGTTGAAGTATTCTGGAAACAGGAACGCTACAGCAGCAGAATTAGAACGAAGTTTGTTTAGTTTGTTTTACTTCAAGTGCACTGAGATGTTTGCACTAGAAATTAGACAAAAATACTTGGTAAGATTTTGTGTTTTTGCAGTGAAAACATTACTGGAGAGTTTTGCGAAATAATAATTAAATAAACTGAGAAGTTCCTCAGATTTTATAAAAAAAATAATTGCAGCAGCTGCATTTTCACTACAAATCTGCGCAAAACTTTGTCGATATTCCACCACCATCGAAAAACAAAGTTTTGCTATTTCAAGTTCCCATGTAAAAAAGAATAAGATAAGTTTGTTCATGTAACAAGTCATTTAAAAACGAAATGCTGCGCCATCTTCCTCCGACCACTTCCTGTCGTCTTCTTCATCTTTTCCGCCAGTGGTAACATCCGGTTGTGATGCGAAAAGCGCAAAATACACATATTTTGATGCAGCTGAAAAACCACCTCATCTTGTTTTCATGTTTCCATTAAGAGGATTTATTTTTGTAATTCCAATTTGCACAATTACGTGGTCAGTGGAAACAAAAGAAATCAAGACAGTGAGATA
This sequence comes from Girardinus metallicus, assembly GCA_903067095.1. NCBI lineage: Eukaryota > Metazoa > Chordata > Actinopteri > Cyprinodontiformes > Poeciliidae > Girardinus > Girardinus metallicus. The sequence continues at coordinate 9,972 of CAEGAE010038444.1, forward strand.
GTTAAATACGCGTCTCTTTTGTTCTAATGCAGTGTGACGTTACATTTATGTCACCAATCTGAACATCCAGTGAGTCACATATCAAAATTAACAAATAGTATCTTCTAATTTGTGCGTTTAAATCTCCAAAGCACCACTGGTTCTGTCGCTATGCTAACGCGCCGCACTGACTCTCCTTTTACTTTCTGACAAAATAAATTTTGGTAAACTTCCAGCATCTCTCTCGCGGAGTCGATAAATGGCTCAAAGATTGAAGAAAGCCAGAACGGCCGAGCAGATGCCAAACGTCCGTTCTGTTTTAATAACTTTCTGGCTCCAAGCAGAAGAAGGTTGCATAAGTAACACAGATTGCTTCAACCTGATACCCCACTCTACAAAGCGAACTAGAAATTCAGAAGCTCCTCACACCAAAACATTTATGTTTTTTTTTTTTTTCTGGGACAAAAAAAAAAGATAGAAAACCACATTTCTGCAGAAAATAAGGCCACAGGGCGAAGAAGACAAGCTTCAGTGAAGGAAAAAGCCTGACTCCACACAGCTGTGCCCCACATCTTCAAAAAAAAATTGCCCAAAGTGTTTGCAGAGTGAAGCCTATTCAGCCAGAAATAAAGCAATCGTAGGGGCGAATCAAGGAGTAAACATCAAACTTCAAAGTGTGGAGAGAAAGAAAAAAAAGGTTTGATGAGAATTTTAATGCAGCAAACAGCTTCTATTAAAACCGGCAGAGGCAGAATAAAAAAAATAATTCAAAACATCTCAAACACTGGACGCCAAACGCACTTATTGAGGGATTTGATAAACAGAAATCCTCCAGACTTCCAATAAATAGTGGACCTCCAGTATTCAAAGGTTATGGTCACAAATAGTCAGAATCAATAAATATAAAAATACTAATAACTGATTATTTTTACAGTTAAGACACCAAATACACCTTAAAATCCATTTTAGCAGTTCCACAAAAGGAGTATAACCAATCAGCAACAAGGAAAATGAATGGCTCTACTGGATTGGCTGCTGTGGAAACACTAGCCAATAGCGTGTGAAGTACAAAGCTACATTTTCTTCAGCATGTTTTCAACCTTAACGATTCGGTTTGACTGGGGACCAAAAGCTGCAACATTTGTTACATTTTCAGCTGCTGCGGTTCACTTTCACATTGCTCTGAGTCAAACAAACCAAACTTTAGAAAAACCTGTTCCCCTCCTCGCCTGTGGGGGCGCTGCAGCAACAACAACTGAAGGAAACAACTCAGCACAACTTCCCCTTCATAAATGTAAACAAAAATGGAACAGCGTAAGATTTTTGCCGTCTTTTGTCTTTGGTGAAAGACAACGAGTCATTTCTCCTGCTAACGCTAGGCTCATGTTTGTTTTGGTTGTATTTACCCACCCAGAATGCACTGCGCTGTAGTCCACTTCCTGCTTTTGTAGCAGTCTTTGGTTAGCTTGGCATTCATATATGCATTCAAACCTCATCAGAGTTCACCTCAAACAAACCAAAACCTGTTTTTAGGAGGAACAGAGTTTGGTTTTTGTGTCTGCATCAAAGCTGGATTACACGTTCACACCTCCCCAAACGAACCAGAGTGTGATTAACCAAACAGGATCATTTTAAATATTATCTACAAAAGAAAATCCGTGGGAATCTGCACCCAAACATGGTGGTGGCAATATCACGCTGTGTAGCTCTTTAATTGCCAGAAAACCCAAATAATGAAAACAATCTCCAAATCCTTCTTCAGTAAAAACTGTGATCCAAACACAATCCTAACGAAATGCTCAGGAATTTAGAAAAGAAGTTGAGAAAACAAACTAATTTCTGCCTCTGCAGATCGCCCTGGAAGCCAAAATGCACAAGGAAAGGTCAGAGTTAGAGAATAAAAACAAAAATTAAACTGAAAAACATCTTCAGGAGGTGTCATAACCCTTAATATCAGAGACACACCAGTGTCTATATTAATGCCTGCAGCTTCCTGAGGCTGTAATATCTCCCTGCGTCCCTCAGCTTATGCAGTAAAATATTAATGGGACCCTGTTGGGCTAAAGGTTACCCCTCAGAGGCTTAAAGCAGAGAAGTCCTAAGCTCCCCCATAACGAAAGCAGGAAAAAACTTTTGATCACATCCATACTGGCTCCATCAGCACCAAACGAGACCAGGATTTTAAAAGGGCGTGAAGAAAAACACAGGAATTTAAAATAAAATAAAAAGGTGGAAACGCACGTATTCCCCGCGCATCCAAATGCGCGTCAAAACGCACAGAGACGCCAGAATCAGCACGTTTACCGAGGAACAAAAGCGCTTATTTAGCGTCAAACGGGAAAAGGGAAGCACTTTACCAGGACGTTGCCCTGCATCTTCGCGGTCTCGATCAGGTTCTTTTCCTTCATGTTTCGGCTCCAGACGGGTTGGATACACGGACTTTTTTTAAAAACAACCAGCGTCTGCGTGTCAGCTCTCCGTCCCGCTACGTTTCCTGACGGAGCCCCTCAGATTGTGAGCAGCTTCATGACTGGGTGGGATTACAATCTAACGGAGCGATTAAATACTGACCGAAAAAAAAAAAAAAAAAAACACACCGAGGTGTCCGCACGAGCGACCAGAAACGCACGAGACAATGGGAGGGTTTTTATTTAAGATCCTGACGGGAGATTCAAAAAGAAAAAAACACAAAATACGTTCATCAGTTGAAAACCTGCGGATGATCTCAGATCCGACACACCTACAAACCTCCTGCACGTCAGGATTTATGGAAAACGGCGAATTATCGCCGATTAAATAAAGAAAATGATTAAAAGTTTCACTCCAGTCGCCAGAAAATTGGAATTAAGCCTATTACACTAGATAGCATTGCAAGAATATATATATAAATAAATAAAAAACATAATATATAGAATTGTTCCTAATCAAATTTGAGTTTTTCTTACACTGCGCAAAAGAAAAAAAAAATCACTTAAGGGAAAAAAAAGGAAAATTTGTGCTTCCTTTTTGTCTTTATTAGTAAAAATTCCCTTTTATTTTTCCCCAAACAGCAAATTTTCCATTGCGTTTTCAGGTCATTTTAACAAATTTTAAAAGCTAAGTGTAACCCAGTGTTAATAACACTGGGTTACATAAGCACTTTTAAGGGATTTTAAAACCTAAAATGCAAAATGTTTTAAGTGTATTTATAAAGTTTCTTTACCTAACCTTAAATTGTGCCACATTTGTAATGAAAAGGCGCTAATTTGAGCAGCAGAGTGTGACAATAGTTCCCAGGAAATAAAAAAAGTCAGATTTTCTCGAATAATCAAACAACAGGAGCCGTCAAAAGGTAATTTTACATCAGATTTGAGAAAAATAATATGTACCGTTACCTAATGGACCATATTTAAACCAGTTTTATTTATTATCTACATGACCTCCAAAGCTTGGATTAGAATAAATAAGATTAGCTGCCATAACTACACATTTTAGTGTCACCAGGTGACCTTGAAACCACCCAACAGATGCTTAAAAACTATTCAGTGTGGACTTCAAGACTTTCTAGAGCTGAGCAGAAACAAAACTGAAGTCATCTTTGGCTTAAAGAGGAATCTGTAGATTCATCAAGCAGATTCAGTTTTCGCAGCTAAAAACCAAACCTGAACGACCAGAGACACATAAAGACGGTTACAAAGACAGCCTTCTGCCGCCTGAAGGACATTTCAAGGATTAAAGAACTAATGTCACAGCAATATCTAGAGAAACTAATGTGTTTATATTTAGTTGCATTGTCTTCACAGGTTTGCCTAAAAGAAATTAAAGAAATATATAAATCAATCCTTCTGCTGCTGGCGTTCTGAGTAAAACCAGGAAGATAGAGCTTTAGAGCCCAGCTCTAAAGTCCTTTGTTGCTTTAGCAGATAATTAATATTTCTGTAAACACTAATAATCCAGAGAATCTTAAATTTTGATTTTCATTACGTTTTCTATAAGCCATAATCATCGAAGCTTAAAATATATCTGTAATATCCAAATCTCTCTTTGAAGTGAGTAACTAAAAAAAAAAATTCTAATTTATAAATCTTCATAATACATAAGATGAGAAAGAAGCTGATGAATTAGAGGCATGAAAATAAACGCATTAAACCCAATTCAGCTTCACGTGAAATCCCATTTTAAAAACAGTTTTAAAAAGCCTGAAACTAAACATGAATTATTCCCGAAAGAGCAGGAAGCTTTAAACTTTTAGCTGGCTGCTCCAAACAAACCAGGAAAAAAAAAACTGTTGAGAGAATTAATTTATTAGAAATTTACATTACAAATAATTCAACAGAAGCGTCAACACAAAGAGGATAGCAAAGCAGAAGACGAACAGAAACAGAAAAAAAAAGCAGCAGTGGGTAGTTGCCTGGAAATATCTGAAAACATGCATGAAATTTTATTTTTTCATGTTTCAGTGCTTTTTGCAAGCTTGCCCTCTTCTCGTTTGGCTTTCATGCGGAGCGCCGATTCCCTTCTGTTTCAATCCAAAGCGCTGCAGGAATCAGGAGTTCCTGGAGTTTTCAAGTTCACAATAACCCAAATAACAATGTTTAAAGCTTCATCTGGTGCTGAAGGCAGAACAAGGGGATTGTGCAACATGAAAAGAGTTTAGAAAGCAAGAGATGCTCCGCAAAAGCTGCCACTTAAATCCTCCATTCGTTTTATTTATACGTTTTAATAATTAGCTTTGGAAAATTAAAGTTGGTGCTCTAGTTTAAAGTTTGATTTTCTTTCTTTTTGAGATTACAGCGTCATAAAATCACCACCAGAGATTTTCTGAGAAATAAAAATTGCAATTGTCCTGAAGATTTTTGACTTATTAAATATGGATTTTTTATTGTTATTTCAACAGCAGGGGATGAAATATGCTGCCTGTTTACAAAGTACTCAAAAACGTGTATGCAAGTGAGAGTACTTGAGTACATATTTTAACTCAAATAAAAGTAAAAAGTAGCCGTCCAAGAAATTACTCCAAAGTATTTGGTAAAAAAAGTCTACTCAAGTACTGAATAACTGATCAATCAGTTAATATTTAAAAATTACATCGTCAGACGGACCGAATTATAAAGCTTAATGGAAATTTTTGTATTTTAAGGATGAAAATGACAATAATTCATATAAGTAACAAAAAAATAACAAAATTAGGCAAAAGAAAATGTTTCCAAATTTACTCAAGTAAACATGATTGAGTAACTGTAACTAGTTATTACCCAACTCTGTGTTGGTACTTCAACACTGCAAAACAAAATCTTACCAAGTATTTTTGGTTTAGATTCAAGAGCAAATATCTTAGTTTTGTCTCAATTCAAGTGCACTAACTCACAAGCAGAGTTGAGTAGGAACTAGTTACTTTTACTCAGTTACTTTTACTCAGTTACATTTACTCAGTTACTTTCACTCAGTTACATTTTACATTTAAGAATATTTTTGCTTTGCTGTAATTTCTACTTTAACCAGTAATTTTATTATGAAGTATAATATCTTCAAATAAAACAAACTTAAAAGTAACTTTTCATCAAGATATAGTCTTGTTTTAAGTAATCAATTCCTTAATATTGATGAAAACGTTCTAGTTCTATTGGCAGATAAATTTTAAGTTAAATAATCTGCCAATAGAGCCAATACTTTTTCGTGAATATTAAGGAATTATTTATTTACAATAAGCTCCTATATTGTTCTAAAAATTTACTTGTTTTTGTAAGTTAGCTAAGATTTTGTAGTGATGGAAACCAAAGAACTGAAATCGTATGTTTTGCTTCAATGTCCTTCCTCATAACTTTACCTTTAAAGAGGTAAATTGAGTAAATCTAGACAACTAAAATAATTCATGTTAAAAGGTAACTGATTAGATACATGCAGTTACTTTTAAATGTGTTTCAAGGCATTTTATGCTTCATACATGTGATTTCTAATCCGTTTGAAGCGGCTGCTTTCAAGACTGTTTTAGTTTCAAGATCAATATTCCTCTGAAATCTTCTGAATTTATGCGTTTACTGAACTGAGTCAAAGGGGAAAAAAAATGAAAAAGAAGAAGAAGAGCGGCACAGATGATGCAGCCGAGGGAGCAGAGCGAGACAGAGAGAGAGAGGCCTAAACTTCCCACCAGCTGGGTGGTGCAAACAGCACGCCTCACGTAAATCTCATTTAAGAGTGCCTGGTATTAATTACAGAGGATATAGCTGTCAAAACAACCTAATGGGGGGAAATCAGGCTCCCTCGACACCAGCTGGACTGCTGACAGAAGAGGATCGCAGCAGGTAGGTGGCTTCTTTAATACCGAGTCTGCATTTCTTACCGATTCTCCTCGGAGGAACGCTTAACCATCACAACTTCTGCTTTCTAAAAACAGGCTTAGTCCCACATTTAGCCCACGATTAATAGCAAGGGAATATTTTGACTACATCTTAATTTTTAAGGAACATTTACGAACTCCAAGCTCAAACGAGGACAAAAAAAAATGTTCGAAGTAGAAAAAGTTGTAATTTAATTCTTCCAAAATAGTTAACAAAACATAAAGATTTAATGCAAGAGTAAGTCAAAAAGTAAATAACAAATTTGGGCCCAATTTAACTGAGGTCAACTTAACTCTAACTGAACACAAACAAAGAACAAAAGGCTGCTTAAGTAGGGGTGGAGTGACCTAAATCTACCACATGAGGGAGGCACGACATAACAAAAGAACAAACAAATACAAAATTAACTAAAGCATCCTATGAAACAATAAAGCAGAACTAACTTTAACTTAGCACAAACAATAAGTGAATATTTAAGTGACAAAATTAACTAATTAAAGTCAACTTGAAACAACAAAATCTCCCCCCTTCAGTCTTTCAGAAACACAGATGGTTTGTTCCAGGTTTCCTCCTCCAGCTGCTTTGTATCAGCAGCACCTCAAACAAAAGAACAAGTGTAATCAAACCATTCAGACATTAACTAAAGTGTGCACCCATTAGAAAATATATGTCTAAATGAAATAAACTCAAACAGACTAAGCTATAACTAACATAAAAACAGAAATAGTAACACGATGTGGTGGTGGTAGGAGGATCCACCACAATGAACTTGAACACCCAGCAGGTGATGTGTGTCTGGGTAATAAGGGATTAATTTGTGATGCTTTAGGAGGAAAATATCCAACATGGAGATGTGCATAATAAATGGGTAGCAAAAAAATTAAAAAAAGAGTCCAAAATTACCAAAAGTCTCTGAGTTTTAATTGTTTAAAACTGAGTTTGGAAGTAACTAGTTACATTTACTCACTTTTTAAAAAAGTATTTTTAAGAGAATTTTTACTACCTTGTACTTCGACTGTTACTTCAGTAATTATATAATGAAGTATCTCTACTCTTACTTGAGTAAGATTTCTGGATTTTTTACCCACTGAATGAAAAACATGTTTTAATCTAAAATTCACCAAACACACTTGCAGTTTTTGTTAAAGTTTCATAAATTTTTTTATTGAAAGAAACTGATTTGGAAACATTTTCTTTTGCCAAATTGTTATTTTTTGTTACTTATATGAAGTATTGTCATTTTGTCCTTCAAATACCAAAATTTCCACTAACCTTTATATTTTGGTCTGTCTGATTATGCAAATTTTAAATATTTTACTCTTTTGAGTAATTTTATTATGAAGTATTTCTACTCTCAAGTAAAATTTCTGGATTTTAACCCAAAATTCACCAGACACAAAAACACACACATGGAGATTTTTAAAAGTTTTTTTATTGAAAGAGACTGACTTTTTGACTGTTATTTTTTGTCATTTTAGTTCTTAAAATACCAACATTTCCACTTAACTTAATACTTTGGTACATCTGATGATGTAATCTTTAAATATGAAATGATAATTTGATCAGTTACTCGGTACTTGAGTAGACATTTTATCGTTTACTCTTTTACTCGAGTAATTTCTTGGATGGTTACTTTGTACTTTTACTTGGGTAATTTTATTATGAAGTATCTCTACTTTTACTTGAGTAAAATGTCTGAATTTTCTACCCACTGAATGAAAAACAAACATGAAACTACAGTTTTTGTTTGTTTCATAAGTTTTTTTATTGAAAGAAACTGATTTGGAAAAATGTATCTTCTGGCCGATTTTGTTACTTATATGAATTTTCATCATTAAAATACTAATTACCTGAAATTTATCGCAATAAATGATAAACGATACGATAAATGCCTACAGTTAGAAGAGGGTGTCCATATTACCGATACAGGAAACTAAAAGACTCATATCAGATATTTAAAGGTGGAACAATAATTTGTCCTTTTGCATTGTTAGCAGTTTTAGAGTCACTACATCTTCCCTCTACTTTTTAGACAAATCAGAGGAGGTTGGAGTTTATTGTGGCTGCACCGTATCTCTGCAGAAACGGACAACAGCTCCCTGATGTAAAGACTCTCAGGAAAGCGGCTGGTCAGGGATGGCTGGAAAAGCTCTGCACAAAAAGGCAGAAGCTGTTCGAAAGCAGACAGCTGCCAGAGCTGCATGGGAGCTCCGCCGGAGAGAAGAAACATGTTCCAGTGGTGACAACTACAGCCAGAGTCCCTTACAGGAAACCACAGGCAGAGGCGGGAAGAGAACCCAAAAATGGGAGCTACTTCAACATATTTTTACTCAAGTAAAGGTAAAAAGTAGCTAAAAAGTCTACTTAAGTACTGAGTTAACGGGCCAAATTATCAATAGGATAGAATATTATTTATTGATCCCCAAGGGGGAATTGCTTATTCATGACTCCATCTAAGGTGTTAAATATTAATAATATAAATATAACCATAAGAGATAAAGTTTATAAAATATATATATATACCCAAGAGTGATGTAAGTCATTCAATATGACTGAATATAAATAAATTAAGACCCCAGGTATGACATTTTAATCCTAAAATAATCCATAAATTTAAGTCGCTCATTGTAAAGTTTTATTGGCTACAGGCAGAAACAATCCTTTAATATTTAAAAATTATATATTCACACGGACCAAAATATAAAGTTAAGTGGAGATTTTGGTATTTTAAGGACCAAAATGACAATTTATGTAAGTAGCAAAAAACCCCAACACAAAATAAGGCAAAATAACATTTTCAAAATCAGTTTATTTTAAGGAACGATACATTAATACTTCCTCCGATCATATAAATAGTCCTGGCGTTGTTTTCTGTCCACCGATATCTTCAGTTTTTCTTTTAAGTGACCCGGTTTTAAGCCATTTATTCGTCATTATCTTTAAATAACGGTAAGCTAGCTAAGGCTAAGCTAGCTGTAGCGTCGCACTTCGAGCTGACGTCACGGTAAATAAAACGGTCGTTTACATGCAGTACCCTGCGGGTCACCAGGGGGCGCCTGGGGACCACAGTCTGAGGAAGACCGGTCTAAGCAGCCGATATTGCCATCAGCACCGGATGAACTCAAAGTTTTGTGTTTGTCTTTGACAGGCCAGGCGGCCCTTTAGACAAAAGTGATTAAAACTCGTCCAAATCCAGGATTGATTGGCCCTGATCCCCGCTGGAGTGAGTCCAGAGAACAATCTTCATTTTGGTGACGGAGAGTCATCCGGCACTATAAACCCCTCCGAGAACTTCAGGAGGAAAATCAATGGTTTCATTACCAATGTAATTACTTGATAACATGATATCCTCTGCACTGCTGGGTTTTTTTTTTTCTTGGTGCTTTAATGACAAACTGGTAGATACTGGATTTGTTTCAAAGGTGAATAAAATTACTGTCAGCTATATCACTCCTAAACTAAATTGAATCCAAGAAATTGAGACAGTCACTAAATCCTTTCCTGATGCTGCTGATGTTTCATTTCATTTGGGCCAAGAAGGTGATAAGTAAAGGTCAGTTTAAGCTGAAAAATTGACTTCAGCTCAGTTTAAGATAAAAAAAAAAATGTTACCCAACAGCAGGACGAAACCATTTGAATGCAAACATAATTAAATGATTTGCATCTTTAAAAAATGTTTTAAATAGACAGTCTGCACATCAAAACAGCATTTTTAGTGACCTTCAGCGGCCTGGACCACTGGGACGCCAGATCGTTACGATCTTTAATGAATTCAGGGTGATAAAAAATGGCGCTCTGATATGTAAAGCACACACTATTCTTGCTGCTTCTATGCAGGTGGCATACCTACTGCGCAGAGTTAGAAACATAATGAATAGACAAGACAATGAGTATGATATAGGCTCCTTCCAGAAGAGCAGTTTTGCTATTTGTTTTTCATATTTAAACAGCACATTGTAGTTTGCATCCTGGCAGTGCTGTAATGACAGTTCCAGCTGTCAGGACAGTGTGGGAAAAGTAACTGCAATTAATTTTCAAGTTAAAGAGGTTTTTGCTTCCCACTGCAACATGACAGAACCACTAAGCGTGTCTGAATATTAATGAAACGGTTGCCTTGAACAGCAGGCTTTTGTCAGGACATCGGATTAGATTGATCACTTCAACCTGCGCAGATTTCCCTCAGCATGGTGGCGCTTCGTCATCGCCACCAACGATGAAACGGCTTGAAAGGACGACGACAAGAAAGTCAAGTAAAAACAGGCAGACTTACACGGATTGATTGGAATATTGCAGCAACGCTTAAAACAAGTCAAGTACAAAAAAGAAAGGAAACTTCTCACCTTTGAGACTTGAACACAGTTCATTAATATATTTATGTTTAATAAAAGCTGCAGTACGTGGCTTTTATGGATCTCTCCCTTTTCCCAGTGCTAAATGCAGAAATTAACCAGTCAGAAACAACCAATCAGAGCCAAGAGGAGGGGCTTGGCGCTGTCAATCACTCTCATGCTCACCTGTGCCTTTTGCTAGATAAATTGTTCAAGAAGAAGAAGTTCTTGCAATAAACAATAATATTGTTGTTTTGATATCATTTTCAAGTAACATAACGGTAATGGCAGAATACGTTCTCAAACATCAATAAACTTCTAAATTCTTATGAACATTTAACACTGGAACTGGAAGACATTGTAAATATACAAAATAAACAGAAAGAACAAATAAAAGGAATTATGAAGTCTCTGTAAACAAAACTGTTCTTAAAATAACAGAATAAAAAAGCACCAGAATACTGGCTTTTGTCATCCAGTTTTGGTAGAGAGAAAAACAAAAGTTCATGCAAATGGAAATTAATGATTTCGCTTCAATATTCATGCAATTAATTGATTTATTATTTATTGCGACAGGCCTATGCTCATCTCATCCTGCTTGCTCTTTGTTAAGCTAAATGTAGCTCACAACAACATAGCCTGTTATGAATGCTAATGCTAGTTAGCATAGCCTTAGCAAAAACTGCAAATATGAGAGAAATGTCAGTTGATCGCAAATGAAAATTTCTCTCAGGGGTCTTTTTTAAGGATTGTAAATTTGACAGGGAAAAAAAACATTTTTAATATGTACTAATAATATATGAACCAGAAATATATCTGAAGATTTGTTCAGGGTAACAGGGCTATCTAGCTAAGCTAACATCACCTTACGCAGTCAAAAAATGCCCTGCACACGGGTGTTTTTAAAGAACGTTGGTTAGGAACCAAATATTGTAAAATGTATTGAAGAATTTGAAGTATGTAAGAAATAGCATGGTATGTTAGGTCTCTGTGCATGGTTAGCAAGGTAGAGATAATGCTAGCTTAACTCGCTAGCAGTTCTAAATGCCTTCTGAAGTGTCTTTTTTTTTAAACAGCACTCGTTATGAACCAAATAACTAAAAATACAACTAAAAAGAGCATAGTAACCGACGAAGTAAAGTGGTAGTTGCTAGCAATAAGCTAGCTAAGCTAAAAGTAACGAATAGCAGAAAATGTGACCTGAACATGAGTTATGGGAAAAAATATTAATTTTAGTCCACTTCACAAAGAAAACAAATGTGTAGAAACGTATTAGTGATGGCTGGAAACAATCATTCAGTACTTTTGCCATCGAAGACGATGGTTCCTCACTTCCATTCCAGTTTTTAATAATGTGTTTGGCAGTTCTTGATGTTTTTCCTGCTTGATGTCAATTATTTAGACATCTATTCCACAACCAGGCGATGTGTATTTTATCATGTTTTTTATTAAGACATAAGAATTATTGTAGAAGTAGAGATTAGGAAAATTATTGCCAGCTGAAAGATAATCAGCCATGCAGTAATTAATCTTTGTCCAAACTCTCATATTATTCCAACTTTTTCGCTCTAAGATTAAGGATTGTTTTGGATAATAACCCAAGTTTATTTTTGCAATAAACCAACAATAAAACTCAAAAAAAATGTAACAGTTGTCATTAAAAGGGTATATGCTGATATTTATTTTAACAGTTCTTATCACTGTCCTCCAGACTGAGTGGATTTTAAGGCAAAAACTTATTTTTTTTAAACTTTCACATTCAACACATCCAGTCAGAACCGGCAGAAATCTCAGCTTCATTATCGTTTACATTTCCTTGCCAGTCTACTGTCAACAGAGTAAAAATGATGAGACCTAGTTAGCCAGTAATGCTAACAACCATTAAAGATGACTGATGGCGCTGAGCACTTGGCAATGCGCCGCATGCGTGTAGCTCATTTATCCATCAAGAAGTTACAGCCGAGTGAATCTGCCAACACTTTCCTTCTTCTTTACAATGATTTTCACGAGATGAAAAGCTAGCCAGGATCTAAAGAAAGAGTTATTTTAAAGTTTCACATCCTGGTAAGAGTATTAGAACACACATTATGGTGCTGTAACATCCTTTAATTAATCTAATAAACCTATATTATTCATGTTTAAGTATAATAAAAGTAGTACCTGGTGCTGCCTTTAAATGTACTGGGGAAAAAAGGTTCTCAATGTACCTAAAAACTTCCCTCCGTCATTTTTGCTGCTTTCAAAAGAACTCTATTCAACGTAGAAAAAGGCCGTCTTTCATTACCAGTCAAGGCCTGTGCATGCCAGCTATCTGCTGCGTACGCCCATTTGAGAAGATTAACTGCAGGAATATGCTTTAGTGTGTGATAACAGGGAAGTCATATCACATCACCCAAGGTTGTTTCTTGGGCAACAGCATAGCCATCAATCAGGTGGGTTGTAATCTCGGAACAAATCGTTGTCAGCATGCAAATTATTGTGACATTTTACACTGCCTGCAAGTGAACGCACGCAAGAGGGGGGAAAAAAAGGTAAATAGGATTGTAAAATGAGGCAGTATGTGTGCTTTCTAAGGAGCTAATATGTCAATGAGGCATTCGATTTAGCCCAGAGCGAACATCAGGGCCATCTTTCACCTATGAATCAGTCACATCAACATTTGACCTGCATGCAAGAGTCACATTCTGCAGTGGAAATCTGACACAATGTGCAACATATTGATACAGGTTCTTGAAATGGAGAAAAATGATCATGTAGTCCAGAAATGTCCTTCTATTGGACAACAAAGGCTGATTCCAGTCTACTCAGTAAAGCTGAACCAAAGTTTATAATCATAAACGGCATTAAACTGCTTCGTAACAGGCAACACCACACTCTATGGACACCCTGTTATTGTAGACCTTTTTCACGACAACCGGAAGCTGCATCTGATAGGGCTGGGGTACTTCCTGTTTTATTGGCTGTATGTCAAGTACTCTAAGAAAAATGTTTCTCCTCCGGTCCTTTTCATCATCCTTACTTAATTTGCCAGCACTTTCTTTCACT
>CAEGAE010038448.1:0-19560 GCA_903067095.1 Girardinus metallicus
CATAAGATAAGATATTTGACCCTCTATCTCTTTAAAAAGAGTCTCTTTCCGAAAAGCTGCTAACACCACAATGCTTCTGTATTATACCTACCCTACCCTAACCCTAACCCTGTCAAACAACAATCATATTTTCTACTAAAGTTTCAGCATTATTTTGAATTTAACTTACCGGAAGTGACGCAGAGAACGGTGTCACTGCCTGGTTGTTCCCTCACAGTCCGATCATAACGTCGTTGAAGTCGGGGAGGCCGTGTTATTTCACTTCAGCTCTTTAGTCTGTCGCGATCAAGTGGAGTCAAACTCTGATTTGGTTTGGTCGAGTGCCGTTGCAAGTTAGTGTAAACCGGTTAGTTTTAACTTTAGTTAAAGAATGCTTCAGTTTGTTAAAGAATGCAGCGCTAATGTTTAAGTTAGCTGGCTTGCTAACGGGAAAGATAGCAGCCAATGTTGTTGTTTTGATAATTGATTAAAACAAGACAGTCTCCATATCCATGATTATAGTTTGCATTTCATTGCAGTGGGAAATATAATTTGTAGCATATTAACGTTTGAGCTATAGAGAAAAATTGTATTTCTTCAAGTTTGAGTATCAGCTAACTAGTTAGCCAGTGCTAGCAGCTATCAACTAGCGTCCGCTGGCTCTCTGGGGAACCCTCCAGATTGTCCCTCGAACAGCATATACAATCCGGGGAGCTTGTAAAGCTCTCGGCGAACCAGATCCAATGCGGGGGATGATGGGAACTCAAAGCAGCCCCGTCAAGAGCTACGATTATCTCTTGAAATTTCTTCTCGTGGGGGACAGCGACGTAGGAAAAGGAGAAATCCTGGAGAGTTTGCAGGACGGATCTGTCGAGTCTCCATACGCCTACAGCAGCGGTAAATATCTCTTATTCACTCCGTCAGATATGGTAGATGGGAGAGATCGACCTTAACTCAGTGTGTGTGGTTTCAGGGATTGATTACAAGACCACCACCATCCTGCTGGACGGTAGACGGGTGAAGTTAGAGCTCTGGTGAGGCCTCAGCATCACTAAATGACCAGTTTGTTGGTGCTGTAGCTTCATATTATATTTAAAAATGCGCGGGGCTTCATTTGTGTCTTCAACAGGGACACATCTGGCCAAGGGAGATTCTGCACCATCTTCAGGTCTTACTCTCGTGGAGCACAGGTAATCCCGAAAGCAATTTTAACTTGTTTCTTAAAGGTGTAAATATTTACCTGCAATATAGATAATACATGCGCATTAGATGCATGCTCTTTTCACATGCAACATGGTGACTGGCCTCATTTCTGAAATGCTGGTGTGGATTTGGTTTCATGTCTGACTGTTAGTGGTGTCACCACTAAAGCTGCGCAGGTAAAGTTTGTTAAAAGTTGCGGGTAAAAATAAGAGTTTTTTTTTCTCAAATTTGAAAGCGACCTAGCAGCAGGTAAATGACATTACTTGGAAGCATTTGATAAAAAGCTGAAGCATGCCTTTTCACTCAAATGTAGTTTTTGCAGATTATTTCTATTTCTCCATCCTTATTCCCGGTGAGATCCTGTGCATGTTGTACCTCTTTATATTAATTTTTTTTTTTTTTGACAGGGCATCCTGCTTGTATATGACATCACCAACGGCTGGTCGTTTGATGGGATCGATCGATGGATCCGGGAAATTGATGAGGTAATCGCTTTAATCCATTTATAGTTGACAGAAAAATAGTATGTGAGAAACAAGTTCTGATACTGAAAGTACAGTGGCTTGCTAACATTTTTGTTCTCATTGAATTTGTCCCACATTACAACCACAGTCAATATAACTTATTGGTATTTTTCTGCTACATCCACACCAATTAGTAAATACTTGTGACGTAGAAGAAGCAACGGTTTAGCTCAAGGCTAAACCGTTGGTGCTTTAGAACAGCCTAGTCAAAGTTCAGACCCAGTTGAGAATCTGTTGCATCAAATCAGGGGTGCTGAAGGTAATTGCGTGCCAAATTTTTCAGATTTTTATTTGTGAAAGATTTTGAAAGCAGGGTTTCCCGAAGTGTATTATAAGCCTGGCGGGCCACCAGGCTTTACTTGTGCCCCCACCAGGCTTAGCATTGCTTATTTATTTAAGTCTTTTTTTTTAAATGTTTTTTAAGAGTTTATAGTTGGTGTTCAGATATTAATCTTTCAATAACACATAATTATCAAGTGATATTTTCAAGTTTTTTGTGAACTTTAAACATTTTTTAATTCAAAAACACAGTGGACCGCTGCCTTAGCACCCAACCCCCAGGCTTAGCAAGTTTTCTGGGGGAAAACTTGGAAAGCATGAATCACGTTCCTTCCTTTTTACCTTTAAACGTTATTTCATGATGATCTGTCACACAAATACAAGACAAGAAAATCGATTCCTGTCTCTGGGTGTTGCTTGACACACTTTTGGACAGCATAAGGGATGAGAACACCTTATCAAGAGATTGTATAATCCACACTATCCTGGCCTGGTATTAAGCCTCCGCTCAGAAGACAAGTGGAGGTTTTTTAATGTGTAGCTGAGACAGAATCATAAGAGGAATTCCTTTTCCTTCAGCATGCTCCCGGCGTTCCCAGGATCCTTGTAGGAAACCGACTTCACCTGGCTTTCAAGCGCCAAGTGCCGACAGAGCAGGCGAGGGCTTACGCCGAAAAGAACAGCATGACCTTCTTCGAGGTCAGCCCTCTCTGCAACTTCAACGTCATCGAGTCGTTCACAGAGCTGTCGCGTATCGTGTTGATGAGGCACGGCATGGAGAAATTCTGGAGGCCCAACAGAGGTGAGTCAGCGGAGCCGGTTCTCATGTAATGAGCTTCATCTGTTCCACAGGTAAAATATTGAACATCCAATAAGAGAGTGTTACCTTTATCTTCCTAAAGGTAAACTGAGACAGAATAAATAACTTAAAAAATGTATTTCCAGTTTATTCTTCCAATTGTCTAAAAGCTGAGTTTTCCTTTCCTTATACTCTCCACTCAGTTTTTTGTATTTTTTCTTTCTACTTTTTTTCTCTTTTCTTTTTTTCCTTCATTTTTTTCTCTTTTTTCCCCTCCCGGTTTTCTAAAAGATAGAAAATATAAAAATAGAGGAGAAAATTAACTTTTTTTATTCTTTTTTTGTTTGTTTTTTCTCTTTCTTTGACCTCCACTTAAGAGAAAAAAAGGAACAAAGAGAAAAGAAAAAAAAAAGAAATAAACTTTTTGTTTGTTTCTTTTCTTCACCAACACATAAATTTTTAATAGTTTTTTTACTTTTGTTTTTCCCCCTCAGTCTTCAGCCTTCAGGACTTGTGCTGCCGATCGATCGTCTCCTGCACGCCGGTTCACCTCATCGACAAGCTGCCACTTCCTGTCGCCATCAAATCCCACCTCAAGTCCTTCTCCATGGCCAACGGCATGAACGCCGTCATGATGCACGGACGCTCGTACTCGGTCGCCAACAGCACGGTGTCTGGCGGCAGCGGTGGCGGAAGCAAAGCCAACAGCCTGAAACGCTCAAAGTCCTTCAAAACTCCTCAGAGTCCTCCGATGAACTCGTCCTCCTCTTCCTCATCCTCCTCCTCCAAAGGCAACTGTAAGATCTCATAGTGACGGAGGGAAGAGATATTTGCCCCCCTCCCTCACCCCTCATCAGGGCAGATATTAAAGCTGTTGCTCCAAGACGTCACAAGGCTGAAGACCATGTAGAGCTCCCAGCTGCCAGAAATGAAAACGGATATGAACTTATTTGATGTTCAGGAATCAAGCTGGACTGACGGACTGGTTTTTGTTCTCCTTGCTCTCGTCGGCGCCATCTTCTGGATGCTCGATTACCTGTTCTCTATCAAGGCAGGGAGGATTTCCTGGGGATCAACTAATGTGAATCAAGGGTTATCTCTCAATAGTTAACACTACAGATGATTCTCTTCTGTAAGGAAAAACAAGACTGTTTACTGGTATTTAAAGCTGGACTTGAAGTTATGTATGTATATATGTGTGTGTGTATATATATATATATGTATTTGTGAAGCAGTGATTTTCATGTGGAGGAGCTTCTCATGTTTGTTTTGTCTCGAGTGTTTTATGTTTTATGGCCTTTTTGTACAGGGAAAGAAAATGTGTTGCTTTGCTATTTATTCAGAGCATTTTGTTTGAAACATTTTAAAATATGCTACTGAAGTGGAATTAAGGCGGAACAGATTTTAAACAAAAGCTCTTATTTTCCAAAACTATTGATTCGGGTGCATTCATCACTGCGCAGTGTCTGGGCTTTTTAAACCTAAATTGAATCCGCTTTGTTGTGTAGCTGTTTTAACTATCGACAGCATGGCTAGTTTTGATCTCTGCTCGGCTCTTATTAAAAACAGAACTTGTACAAACGAGCTCACTGATCGTTGTGTTTTCACTTTCAGATTCGTTCATGTGACGTGGAAGCAAACTGGAAACGCTGCAAAAACAAATTATTTTAAAGTACTTTTGGTCTAGTTTCTAGTTCAAACGTCTATGTGAAATAATCTATCAGTAAAACTAATATTACGGAAGTTTTGCCTTAAGACAAGCTCCTATATTTAATAGACTTATTTCAAGTCTATTAGGACATTTGCACTAGAAACTAGACCAAAAACACAATTAAGTTTTTGTGTTTTTTTTATTTAATTTTTTTTTTTTACAGTGGTTGGTCTTTCATAGAGAATATATTCTTACTGTATCAAACAGGGTACATAATATTGGATAATTTAGATTATTTAGGGGCATTGACAATCTCAAGTTCTTATAGTAGATGAACTTTGTTGATCTACTGACGCTAAAATGTTAAATAAAAATGTCTGTCATTATTTAGGTGCTGTTATTTCAACCTGCTTGCTGCTACCTAATATATTTTGCCAACTGTGATTTGAAAACACCATTTCTAACAAGCAGTGTCTCTTTAGATTCTCCCTCCTTCCCCGTTTTTATGCCGGGATGTGGGATCTGAAATATTTGTCTTTGTAAATGTGGGACAATTGCCTTTCGTTCAGTCAGCTGACCAGCAGTTGTGGAGGAGCTCTGGAAATCTTCAGTCCAGTCCAGTACTTTCTCTGCAATTTAATGATTTGAAACCTCGATTTAATCAGAGACCAGCCCGTGCTGGTATTTTGTTTCGTAAGAGGTCAAATTTAAATTAAAGTCAACTTGCAAAATGTTTGAAATGACCATCAGACACATTATAAGATATGTATAAAAACTGAATGTTTATTTTATATATGAGTCAACTAAGTGATAGATTCTCATGTTTATGTAAATTAATGTATTTTTTATGTCAGCTTCCTCAGTGTGGTAATAGAGCATGTCCCCATGGTTTCTCTTTAGAATAATAGCCTACAAAAATACAGTCGTACCAAGTTTTTTTTTGGTGTGGTTTCCAGTGCATATATCTTAGTACACTTGAAGTAAGAGCAAACTAACTTACAAGCAACTTTTCAGCAAGATATAGGCGATTTAAATTATTGTTTTGAATCAATAATTCCTTAATATTGATTCAAAAAATTGTTCCATTGGCACTTATAATAAGGGAAAAACATCTTGTTAGAGGTGAAATAATCTGCTAGTGAAAGTAGTAGTTATTTTTAAGTCAGCGTAAATTAAATTAATTTAAAACAAGCTCCTATATCTTGCTAAAAAAATTACTTGTAAGTTAGTTTTGCCTCAAGATGTTTGCACTAGACACTACACCAAAAATACTTGGAAAGACTTTGTGTGTCTGCACTGCAAAAGCCCTCATGTGAACATTCAACAAAAAAATAAGAGAGTGGTGTGTTTCAAAGTTTGCCATAATTTGTTTTCTTGTAGTCAAAATAACAAGGAAATATAGATTTTATTTCCAAGTATGAATTAGGCATTATGCTTTTACTCAAACATTTATCAGGGCCACTGTGGGAACAGTGGGAGTAATTTCCCTCTCCTTGCCTTTTGTCCAGTCCAGGGACTGGCTGGTGTTGAAGTGCATTAAAAACCTGTGGGTGAGGGGGAGCTGAATTGATTATTTGCTCCCTTGGTATTGGCCAGTTCGGGATAACCGGGGGCCTCCATCGCCGCGGAGCGTGAATGCGGGGCGGTCAGAAGTCACCGAAAGGTTGCAGGGTCACTGCCAATGAAAAGATGAGCAGGAAGGAGCGGCTTGTGTAGGGGGGTGGGGGGGTGGGGGGTGGTAGCTGGATCTGCAGCCCGGCTCGGCAACAAAAGATGAGTCACACCCTGCTGAAAATGGGGCTCTTTACGCCTTCCCACCTGGCCGAGGCATCTCTGAGGCAAGCGCCAATGAGGCTCGGTGGTAAACTGACCCATGTCTAGACAAGAAGAGAGGGCGCAAACCACGTTGTTGTGTTGGACATGATGCGACTCGCCCTCTGCTTGGCCTTTCAAGCTCCTCGCCTCGAGGGCCTCTCACCACGTCGACGTATGTAAGTGTTGTGTATAACAAATCCACAGACATGTGGACGTTTTACCTGCATCTGAATGCAAGTGTCCCATTGAAATGCTGCGTCTTTTCCTCATGTTTAGCAGCAGTTTGCAGCGCCACTTGTCTTTGATGTTTTTACAATGTTTGTCCAGTTGCGTTGCTCACGGTGTTGCTTCATAAAAGTTTCCGACTCAGGACGGCCGTGGGGGCGGTCAGATAGGGTGGGGGGCTGCCCTTTCCACCTCCATTCACACTCTGAAAGGCTGCAGCCGTCTCTCTCTCGCTCTGTCTCTCTCTCTCTCATTGTGGATAGCTGGTTGTGTGCTTCGTTCGTTCCCGAAGGTGAATTTTGCTCTTTGTTGCTCCAGACCTTCATTATTTAGGGGGGATATTTTAAAGTAGGCAATTAGCATGCGCTCGTGCGAATACTCATTAAACATCACGCGCTGTAAAACTGGAACTTAGTCGGTTTTTCTCAAGAAAGCATTCAGATATATTTAACAATCTCTATTATTTGAGCCCCGAAGGAGGGATGGAATTACTAGTTCAAAGGAGCAAAAATGTCTGAGATCCTTCTCCAACTTTTTCAAGTCAGGCATTCAAAGGACAAAAGGTGGCAAAGCAAACCGCCCTTCAGATGGACACGCGTGTTTTTGTTGGTGTTCTTGATTTGCGATTTTCTCGACTTTTCCTTGACTGCCAGTGTGACAGGAGCCACGGCTGAGCACGAAGGGTTTTGTCCCAACAAGCTCAACAACAACCTTTGGGT
The DNA here is from genome assembly GCA_903067095.1 of Girardinus metallicus. Lineage (NCBI taxonomy): Eukaryota > Metazoa > Chordata > Actinopteri > Cyprinodontiformes > Poeciliidae > Girardinus > Girardinus metallicus. The sequence continues at coordinate 7,195 of CAEGAE010038448.1, forward strand.
TGATGCACAGAGCACCTGCGAGAGGGAATGCAGCTTGGATGAGGTGAGACCGTAAAAACAGAGAGGATAATTCTGGGATAATTCAGATGAACGAATGAACTATTAGTTTTCTGTACTGCACTTTTTACTGTGCAGTACAAAAAAAAAAAAAAAAAAAAAAAAAAAACCCGAGGGTGAATGGAAGACGCGTAGTCATTTTCTTCTCCAAAGCTCAGATAAAGTGATGTGGTTACGACACTGGATAATGTGGGAAATTCAAACCTTAAAGCACCTCTTGCAGGTGCCCAGAGCTGGCTGAGGTATAAGCAAACATTGCGACTGCTTTAGACTAAATTCCAAAGTTTGTTGTTGATGGTCTAAATCTTTGGCTCAATTATTCCAACAGTAGTCATTGTGAGTAATAATAAGATGACAAGTTATTCTGAGAAGTACTGTCACTATATATATGTATATATATATTACAATTTTTAAAAATAAATCCAAAATATGTTTATTCAAATTGTAATCCATGAAAACAGAGGCACTTTTATCTTTGACCTCAGGAAATATGTACTTGAGTGTAGTGGGAGGATATTGGGAAATTGGATTATGACAAGGCTTCCAACCCTATCTGAACTTTAGCATCTTGGACACCATCATCAGTGTCAGGCGTGGGCATCTAGAGGTCAGATCATACGCAAACATTTAAATGTAAATAAGATTTTAAATGTAATTTCTTCTTTAGTTACACAGATTTTTAGAAGTTCAGTGTATTGGTTATATGTAACCAAGAGAAAAAACAAGTATATTTACAGCTAAGTGGCTATTAGAAAAATCAGATGGACATTTACAAACAAAGAGTTAATAGACCTCAGCTCATGTAGCTTTGTGTATATTGATGTTTTTTGCATTGGCAAATTTTCACGTCTTCCTAAGAATCAACGCTTTTTGTAAAAGTTTAGCAGTGGGCTTTGTGCGAAGTTTTAATGTGGTTTTACCTGTTGCTCCTTTTAGATACTGTGCAATTACTTTATTAAAAAAAATGTCAATCTTCTCTTGAATACTGAATGCATTTTTCCTTTCAAAGGGGTTAAGTGACGATCTGAATTTTCTGTTTTCTCAGGACTGCGCTGAACATGAGAAATGTTGCACCAATGTTTGCGGCCTCAACAGCTGTGTTTCTGCACGTTTCTCCGATGGCACGCCTGCTCAGCCAGATGGTAAGGAAAGAGGTGGCACCGGAGACGCTGCCCCTGCCTCCACGGCTACCTGTGAGGGCTTCATCTGCAGCCAGCAGGGGGCAACCTGTGACATTTGGGATGGACAGCCTATTTGCAAATGCCAGGACCGCTGTGAGAAAGAACCCTATTTCACCTGTGCATCAGATGGCCTCACCTACTTCAACCGCTGTTATATGGATGCAGAAGCCTGTATCCGGGGAGTGACTTTGACTGTGATTCCTTGCCGCTTCTACCTCGCTGGTCCTCACACCAGTCCGTTGCCTCTTGATACTACAGCTTCTCCGACTCCAACATCCTCCCAGGAAGACCCCATGCCCCCCACACTGTACTCAAACCCTCACCACCAGTCAATCTACGTTGGGGGCACTGTTAGCTTCCACTGTGACGTGATTGGAGTCCCCAGACCAGATGTGACATGGGAGAAGCAGAGTGAAAGACGTGAGCGACTAGTCATGAGGCCGGACCAGATGTATGGCAATGTAGTTATAACAAACATTGGTCAGCTAGTTGTTTACAATGCCCAGGTCTGGGATACAGGCATATACACATGCATTGCAAGAAACTCTGTAGGAGTTCTCCAAGCGGATTACCCATTGTCTGTTATTCGCCGAGCTGATGATGACTTTTCCGAAGATCCTGAGTTGCCTATGGGACGGCCGTTTTCTCCAGCCGATTGCCTTGCTGAAGTCGACACTAGAGTGTGCAGTGGGGAGCGTCACGTGGACTGGTATTATGACAGCAAGCTAAGCTCCTGCATGACCTTCAGCAGTGGCGGGTGCGACGACAGTCGCAACCGCTTTGAGACGTACGAGGAGTGCAAAGCGTCCTGTCAGAGAGAGGGAATGGGGATCTGCTCCCTGCCGGCGGTTCAGGGTCCCTGCAAAAACTGGGAGGCACGTTGGGCCTGGAATTCCTTAATGAAACAATGCCAGCCCTTTGCCTACGGAGGATGCCAGGGAAATGCAAACAGCTTTGCCACCAAGAAGGAGTGTGAGGCAAACTGTCCACAGCCCAAACGGAAACCATGTAGAACTTGTCGGATGAGGGGGAAAATGATGCCCACTCTGTGCCGCAGCGACTTCGCCATCGTTGGCCGGCTGACGGAGCTCATTGAGGACCTTGACTCCGGTTTGGCTCACTTTAGTCTGGACGAAGTCCTAAGGGACGAAAAGATGGGCCTGACTTTCTTCAACACCAAAAACCTAGAGGTGACCATAGTCAAGATTGACTGGAGCTGTCCCTGTCCCAACATCACCATGGAGGAGAACCCCTTACTGGTGATGGGTATGGTGCAGGACGGCATGGCCATCATCCAGCCGGACAGCTACGTCAAAGCCATACCTGAACGCAGGCTCCGTAGGCTTCGTGATGCCATCAATAAAAACACATGTGAAACATTGTGAAGCTTACTGGGACACAATGGTACGTTTAATTATTTTCACAAATAAGTGACTGCAGCCATTTTATTTAAGTAAGATCAGTTGTTTATATTCAGTCCAACAGAGGTTTTTATGACATTTAAGATATTGTGAGACAATTTATACAGAACTAAAATGATATTTTATGTATTTTCTAATGGCAAATCAACTAAATTAGCTGCTAACCAAATTAATCATGTTGAGTAAAATCCATTATGTAATATTTAAAATAGGTCAGTGATGTATAGGACTGTACTTTATTTTATGTGCTCTTAAAAACTTTTTCGTGTGTATTGCCCTTCTAGTCATGTACTGTATATTCTGTTACCTACCTCTAAAAAGCACTTACACTTAGTTACTAATATAACATTTGTCTTTCCTAGGATGATAAAAATAAATGTTCATGTCAGTGTTTAACTGTACAGTACTTAACAGTTTGACATAGAGAGAAAAACAATTAAGACTGAAATAATGTGTGATAAGTTATACAATGGTTCAAGTGGAAATGAAGGTGTTTTGATCACCCTTTTGCCTCAGAGATGGATCACCGGGAAACCTCACACCAAACTCTCTTTCTTGAAGAGAAGGCATTTGTTGTTCGCTGGCATCTCCACCTAGACAAATTTAAAGCATTGTAAGTTTAAAAACTATACCTTTTGAGATAGCTTTTAGAAAAAAAATTGCGCCAGATTCCCTTGTGATGTACAATTTTACTTACAATTTTCTCCAGGAATAAACCATTTTTCTGTGCCACAGAATTGAGAAATGAGATATCCTTTAGTCCCCATTCTGGATTCCTGCAAGATTAAACATTATATATATAACATTATATATATATATATACATATATATATTAATATAAATTGCACAGCCTGCTTACTAGTCTTACGGTGTACTAAGGTTACGGCTTAAAAAGCCCTAAATTTTTCAGCCATACGGTTCTACTTCAGTTTAAAGTCCTTTAAATTAGATGTCAGATGTAGTCCTGGGGTGACTATACTGCCGGGGTCAGCTGGCTGAAAGAAGACTGCTATATTTTTATCTTGCTCACAAAGACAAAATTGAATGCTCAAAAATTTTACATTTGGCGTGAATATTAATGGAGTCTCAAACATCACTCTCATTAACGAGGCTCTGTTTTGCCAAGCTACAAACAGAACTTCTACTAACCAGCCAACTGCAGGTTCGCAACTGGTGCAGAGAGTGAGTCTAAGTACTGAGCTTTGGTACAAAGAAAAATTGCAGAGACGTAATATTCTGATCACCAAGGGCTTGAAAAGTATTAATTCAGCAGGTGCTTCTGTTACAAAAACATGTTCGACAAGGATCTAAAAATATAAGAAAGTGTAGCAGACTTTATGAAGTATGAAGTCCTGCGATAGGTTTGAAGGATGTGTGTTGCTGTTGATGAACTTCCATTCTGAATAGTACATGTATATTGAGTTCAGTGATATACAATTCAATGACCTCATCCAGTAATGTTACTTTCTATCACCTCACCATTTTTTTTTTAAGTGAACCAATTGGGAATAAAAATGTCAATGCTCCATGGGTGAGATCATTTTTAATCAAATTAATTAGAAAGTGGATTAAGAGTCATCAGTTCAAGAATCCACCATGGTGAGAAAAACTTTTCCAGAGTTTTGCATAAAATCAAGTAGGGTCACTGCTGTGGTATCTGAATTGAAGTTTCAGTGATTGATGATGATGAGCAAACAAAACCAGTGCATTTTTGTTGGTGCATTTATTTAAATAAACAACAGATCATCTTACCTTTGCCTTAGGCTGTGGTCAAAGTCCACGTTGCTTTGAGGGGTGATCTGGCCATTCACTGCATATGGCTGAGAGTTTTAATCGTTAGTAGTCGTGAGTGGATCTGGTAATGGCATGAAATGTTTTTCGCTTACCCCGTATGTCAACAGAAGACCCTGTGGCTTCAGCAGCGCTCCAGCCCCTCTGAATAATCCCTAGAAGAGAACAGTGAGGTCTTTAGGGCACCAGACCCATATCACATAAAACGGAGGCTGGAAAGTGGAAAACTACTAAAACCTTTTTGTTAGGAACTGCCTACAGTTATCATCTGAGGACCTACGCATCTGAAGAGCTGTTATGTAAATACACTCAGGGGAAGCTTTATGCATACTGTGTGTGCCTTCAGTATTTAACCAAACCAGGTCAGTTTATTAAAAGATGAATACTGCCATATAAATAAAAAGCTTTCTAAGCTGCAAAACACTCAATTCAAGATGCACTAAAAACAACCTCACCAGTTCTGAACCTCAGTAGATAATCTACAGAGGTTCATGTAAAACCACTGAGTCATAACCTAAATTAAGCAGAAAAGGTTGGAGCATTAGAAGCCTGTGTTTCACAAATCACTTCTCATTATCATAACTTTGACAGCTATTACCTGTACTTTCAATTGCAGTAATTTTCTTAAATCTACTCACATTGTACTGCAGGGTAATGTGTTTCTAATTGGTCCACAGCCAAAAGGCTCAGAAACAATGTGAAAATCTTCAAATCATAGTATAGAATTAAAATAAATTACCTCATGAGGTTTGAGTAATTTCATAATTATTTCAATAATTCATAAAAAAAACTACAAACAGGAACTGGTAGGTAATGGTAGTATGAAATAGAATGGATGCAAAAAGGATTGCTTGGATGCAACTTCTTGTTATTATTATTATTATATTTCAGCTGCCACGCATCGATAATTAAATAATTAAACCTCTCCACCTGAAGACCAGGTGACCACGCCTATTGATTCTGGTACTACACTGCCCTCTTGTGTGCAAATAATCAATTTACAAAATAAAAATCAATAACCGCCTAATGAGCCTAAATACTCATGTCAGGTATTATATTTACAGGTTTCTGACACTTTTACTTTGAGTTTATGTCTCGTTTGCTTTTTAAAATAACTAAAAAAAAAGAAAAATTTCCACAGAAGGCGCTAAGTATGAGAAGAAATTTTTTTTTTATTAATAATCCAGAATGAGATCTCATATAGAGCAATGCAATAATAAAAAAAAGCATTTCAATGGTTTGCAATGGGAACGTTTTTGTTTTTAGAAAAAAAATGGGTCTATTTTTATGTTATTTTGCCTTTTAGGCTAACTTGAACCAGCTCAGATTACAATTCTATTTAAAAAAATATATATCCATTGCTGCACTTAAGCTACATCTATTCAACACAACCAACATACTTTGAGGATTGGTATGTCTATAGAATGTTTCAGGATTAAATATTAAGAACCTGCATTTTTTTTTTTGTTTTGAAACATGAATCTAAAATAATTTGCCAGGCTGACCTCTGTGCAGGACAAGGGAGAAATATGGATCATGTTGATGTTGAGCACCAGGTCAAGGCTTTCAGGCTGAATCCCTCCCCAGCACTGATGAGGCTGAGAAGCATCCAGGTGGATGGCAGGCTTCACATTGTGCAGCTGGTAGTGAGACCTGTAGGCTTCTATACTGAAAGCAGAACCCAAGACATTTACTGTGAAGCATAAAGCACAGATTGCCTCGACTGAAAATGATATTACAGAAGCCTTGAAAGATTACTTTAGACAGCTAACACCTGTGCTTACCTGGCAAGAGACTGGCAGTCATACTCAGACGGCTGCCAGGTGATATTTCTCAAAGTCTGCGCAAAGTGAACGACATGCTGCCCGGTGCCAGACGATATCTCCAGAGCCTGCAGGGGTCTCTCAGTGTTAACACTGTCCCGGAGCACCGACAGAATAGGCTCCTTGTTCCTCTCTGCCGCGGCGGCGTTCAGCATCGTGCCAAAGCCCGGATTCAGGCGTCGAGTTATCCGGTAGAGTTTATGTAACCACTCCAGCTGGCCCAGTAAAGATGTACCCCACGAATGTGCAGGTTTTACATTTCAACTGTCAACTTCCGCATTCGCATCACGTGCCTGAACTACAATCCAATCAGAATACAGGGGCGGGGACAAGGACTTCAAAATAAAACACATCGGCTTTCATCTATTTTTTTAATGTCTTTTCGCTTTATTATAGGAAAATAGCATCCAGGATAGTCATTTAGTCACGCTTTAATATCACATATTACTCTTTAGGTTTAGGAGGGGAGTTTGAACACTGAGGTTGAGCAAAAATCAAATAGATAAATAACAAGATTGTCACATAAGTGAAAGAAAATAGGCAAAATAAAAACTGACAAGCACCAGTTTAACCAATAATAATAATAAAAACTTTTATGAACAGTTAATAATAACTTGGCATAAAACAATGACTGTGAACAGAAACTACAGTGTAACATTTTGTTTGGCTCCTGGTCACAGATTCATAGCCTCATGCTGTATCAACACCTTGACATTCTGTCCTGTACTGATTCAACTCTACCTGAAAAATATTGCACATCACCAACAAGTATTCTCGATTCAATGTGAAAATAAATAAAATAAACACTTTATTGTCCCAAAATTATACTGAGTGAATGCTTGACACTGGTCTTTACTTACAAACAACAAAATAAAAAGTCCTAAAAACACAAATATCTAAAAAATAAATACAATACAAAATACTATTAATTACTTGACACTTTCTGAAGGTTTGTATCACAGCCAATTCTGTGTATTCTGATTCAAATTGGTGTATTTGAAGGACCAATAAGAACCAGCTATTTATGTGATTGAAAGCCGTCAATCCTCGACTGTGAGCCCTCCTGCTTCCTCTGCTGTTTCATTTCCAGTGCTAAGCAGTGTCTGTGGTGTCTCCTCGGCGTTTTCTTCTCTCTCGGGGGGAGAGTTTTGCTCAACCAATGGATTAGGACCGGGGAAATGTGTGCTCATGTCAATAGTGTCCAAGATTGTTGTGGTGATCTCAGAATCACTGAAGATTGTGTCTGAGAAAACCGAGTTAAAGGTGAATGACGAGCCAAGAGGTGGCTCCTGCAAAATGGATTTGTGATGTTTTGTGGGAACAATAAGTGCTGGATCTCTTGGAGGTTTGACAGGAGGAGCGGGCCCTGGCTCACTGTTTCTTACGTCAGAGTTTTGTTCTTGTGCTTGCTCCTGTTGCTCGGTTTGGACAGTCCCCCTGCAGTCGCTGCTGACACTGGAGCGTCGAGATGAGCCCTCTGCTGATGAAATCACGCTGCTGGCACGAGGGAGACTTTTAGGAGACCTGAACTCCCCCAGCTGTGCCTCTTTCACAAGAGGGGTAGAGAAGCAGTTCAGACAGCCAGACATTGAGGATGATTTACCCTGAACATAGAGCACTGTGATCGGTGAACAAGCAGAGGCTTGAGCTTTTTCGTCTTTTGAGCTTACCCCGTCCAGCTCTGAGTTAGTTTTGCCTGCGCTGCCAGAGTCCGAGGAGCGACGAGACACTTTTTTCCTCGACCCCCTTCGGATGGTTCTCGTGCCTCTTGTGAGCCAGAAGTCCTGAGACAGCACTGGATCTTTTTGTCTTTGAAGCATATCTGTGTTCAGACTGTTAGGAGTCGGCATTGTGGCGGCTTTCTCCCTGCTTTGCTGAAGCTTTAAGTGGGGCTGTGGGGTGGACACGTCACTGGGCGGCTGGTAGGCACACAAAGAGTTACGCGATGGGGGCTGCTGGACAGGACTGCTGCCGTTTGACCAAGGCTCATTCTCCAGGCTCAAGCTCAATTCGCCGCTGCTCTCACTCTGGGCTCGACACTGGACCGCATTGGTCTCTGGGGAAATAAAGGGATAAAGTTACATTGTTTTAAAAATGAAGAAAATAAGTATCAAATACCTTGAACATTCGAAGAAGCCAATGAAAAACTGGGACTTTATAGTTTAGTAATATAACTTTAAACATCCTGATTGAAGAAGGAATGGTTCTGCGCATCGCCCCGCAAGAACCATGCAAACAGTGGAGTTTGGTTGATATGTGGCTGTCTTTTTTAGCATAGGGAACTAGAAGACTTCATTTAAAGAATCAAAACAATTTCCCAGGCCCAAATAAGAGAGAAAATATAGAGAAATACTTTGGGACATTCTTAAAATTGTACAGATGTAACATGGATGAATTTCTAAGCAAGACAACAATAACACACAGCACTCTCTCTCTCCACTCCATTTCCTGTTTACCTAATGTCTGATAAGGGCCACTAATTCAGAAAAAATCTTTTAAAAATAACTATCTGTTATATAACATATCGCTATGTTCCAAATTTTTTTATATGAAATTTCTATATTCCTTTCAATCTGTTGGAGTTTTTTCAACATCTGATGGGAATTTCATCTCAATAGGCAAATGTGCTCAACACACTGATGCGTAGGGGGAAGTAAGTAAACAGTCATGGCCAACAGGGAGCGGTAGAGCAGAGCCTTCCGCTCTCCAGTTGTGAACAGGAAAGAGATTAATTCAAAACAGGGTCATGATTGCAGTTTGAGGGGTTTAGCCTAATTCCTGATCTGGCTGCACATCTACATGCTGACTGAATCCTCTAAACAGAAATTCAAAGGGTTTTACCACGATTCTGCAGCCCGTCGCTCTCCTCACATCCAGATGGCACAGTGCTGCCATTCGAATGTTTGTCTGCAGGATGTAAAAAAAAAAAAAAGTAGGGAATCACCACCCAGCAAGAACAGGATTTACAGCTTCAGCCTCTGGGCGCTGTTCTACCAGTGCTGATGAAATCCAACACAACATCAGTTTCTGGGTTGCCTCTACCTGTAAGCCACGGCTCAGAAATGTTTGGGCCAGTGACAGGGGTGTTGTTGTTGAAATGGCCAGATGGAAGAGTGGTGGGATGATGCTGGTGATGTTGGAGGATGGATAATACGGAGGTACTGAGAGATGAGGTCAGCAGATCCTCTTGGCCTTCGTCCACATCAATTTCCTGCTTTGTCTCAAATGAGGTCGATGGCTGGGATAAGCTGCTCAAGGCTACGTTGAAGGATGAAGGAATGATTGGGTGGGTGGAGGAAATGGACAGACAGGTGAAACGTGTCATGCACAGTACAGTGTAGTTTGTCCGTCTGGTCGTATGAGCGGCACAGAACTGTTGTAAAGGTGAATTTGCTGAAGCTGGAAGGGCAAAACTCATGCAGCACCACAATGTTTCTGCATGTGGCGTTGTGTTCTGTCTATTCATAAGGAGTTGTCTCCGTTATGGAACATAAATGACACATAAGCTGTTGCAACATAGAAAATGAGTGAAGCTTGATGAAATGAGGCTAAAGATTTGATGGACATTGTGATGTTGCTGTTAGTGCTAGCACTATAGCATCTTGCAAAAATATCCACAACTATAACCATTTTTGCAGTTAGTTAGGTTACAACTAAAAACATCAATGTATTGTTTCGAGCTTTTAAGCCATAGGCCAACAAATAGTAGTGCATAATTGTGATGTTGAAGGAAAGTAATACATGGCTTTCTAATTATTTGACAAAAATAAAACCTAGAAGTGTATTGTGCATTTATATTTAGTCTCCCTGTGTCAATACTTTGTAAAAAGAAAAAAAAAGAACTTTTGTTATGTTTGTAAATCTTTACTTGCTTTGGATGTCAAGATACTGAATTGTTGCACATGCTGCCTCGCAAAAACACTCAAATTCAGCTAGTTTGGATGGATTAATTTTCAAGCCTTGCCACATATTCTCTATTGGATTCAAATAGCTCAATTTTAAATGTCCCCACTACTGCCTGCTGCGTTCTTTTGATCCTCATGATGCTATTTGTTCACATATGTTCTCCAACAAAAATCTGTGGACTTCAGAGAACATCTGGATTTTACTTATAAATTCTATTACTTCCATATAAAGGTGAATACACACAATTTTTGGAGTGAAGAGGGCTGAATACAAAAGCATGTCACACTTGTCAGTTTTGTTATTTCAAACAAAACATTAAAAACCACACACTTTTTCCTTCTAATTGTTATTCAATACTTTGCACAAGTTGAACATATAAAACCTCAAGAAAACAAGTTGTCAGGACACAAAATGTGAGAAAGTTTGAGTGGTATGAATACTTTTGCAATCAGAGGTGGGTAGAGTACCCAAAACCTTACTCAAGTAAGAGTTAAGAGTTAAAAACACATTTGGTAAAAAGACTGAAACAGTCACTTAATAATTAAAAATAACATAATCAGACAGACCAAACTGTAAAGTGAAATCTATATAAAAGGAAATCCTGATATTTTAAAGATCAAAATGAAAATGATCCATATCAATAACACAATTACAAAATATCAAGATAATGCGAAAGAAACCTTTTTCCAAATCAATTTCTTTCAGTATAAAACTTATGAAACTTTGACAAAAACTGCTGAGGTGTGACTGCTGAGCTTTTGGCCAAAACAAGCTTGTTCTGGATACTCACAGTGGGGAGAGCATCCAGAAATTCAACTCAAATAAGAGCAGTGATACTTCCTGACAAAATTACTCAAGTAAAAGTAAAAAGTGCAGCATAGTAAAAGTAAACCAAGGAAATGTAACTTAGTAAATATAACTAGTTACTACCCAACTCTGTTTGCAATGCACCACTTGTAAGAACCAAGCACATTATGACATAGAAGCATAAAGCAGAGGCACTGCTGGAGTTACTGCTATAACGTCAAAGACACGAGTGAAAATGAGAGCAGGCGGTGGACACCGGTTTTTCTTACACAAAGAACGACGAAAGATGGACTTGACTTTGTCTTTGTCCTTCAGCTTGCTCCTCAAACGGGGAAACCTTTTCATGGGGGCTTTTCAAAACCAAAGCATGACCACATGAGACAAATACACATGGCGATGGGAGGGGAGGAAAACACAAGGGAAAACAAAATCCAAAGGTTGACAGAAGGAGGGAATGAATCCACATAAACAAGAAAAAGACACAAGGGAAACATTTATGAGTGTTGGAGAAATTTCACACACAAAATCCAATCAGGAATAATGAGTGTCTGGATGCGGCATGCAACACTGTCTTGAGCAGAAAAAAATAAACTGAAAATGCTCATGTGAGTTTTTAGATCGGCGTTAACAAGAAAATTCAGCTGATTCATGATTTAACGTAGTCCTGCATATTTAAAGAAATGGCAAAGGTCAAACTGCGTCGAGGCTCAAAACAGAGAAGCACATTCGTAAATAGTTTATAAACAAATTTACTATTTATTAACAGTCAACATTTGGTAATTCCATGTTTTAAATGTGATGATAAAACTGCTTTTTCCTCTCTGACAGTCACAGGCCTGATGCGGTGAGTTTCAGGTTCACATACTCACTGCTGCCACGTTGCTGTGAGGTGAAGTCACCCGCTGAGGTGGAGGCCGATCCTCCAGATCCATCGGAGCTGATGAAGGAGCCACCGTAGTGGTGGGCTTCAGCCTCGGATGCGTGTGTGCTTTCAGGGACGTTTTCACGGCTGCTGGACTTTATCAGCTTCTTTAGCTTCAGAGTTATCCAGTTGCCACGCCTGTCAGCGCACATGATGGAAATTAGGGCTGTTGTAAACAAATATTTTAGTAATCGAGTAATCTATTGATTATTCTTACGATTAATCGGGTAATCGGATAAAAAAAAGATAAAATAAAACATTGGTAAATCTAACATAACAGTGTTACTATCGCATATCAACATTAGTCCAATTTTTCACATTTGAGCTTCTCTAACAGTTACTTTTCTGTAGTTTAGAAAATTAACCTGTAACAATAATAGTTCACTTTGTTAACTTGAAGAAAAGTTATACAAAAATCTGAAATTAATTCAATGTAATAATAAAGAGGCAGGCTCACA
>CAEGAE010038450.1:0-53255 GCA_903067095.1 Girardinus metallicus
TATATATATATATATATATATATATATTTTTTTTAGTTATTGGTCTGATGTAACATTTTAATTTTAAATGTCATGCTTTTATTAACTGCAAGAGGAAAATCATAATAAATAAGAGAAATAAAGACAGCTGCTCTGTTTGTAAATAATCTATATGATGTGTTTCACAGAAATAAAGTTTCAGAAATAAATGGACTCTTCAACAATATTCTCCATCCATCCATCCATTTTCTTCGGCTTATCCGGGGGTAGCAGCTTCAGAATATTCTGAATGACTTAATTTGTATTTAGGCTACGGTTGTTTGAATTTTTTTTTTTTTTTTTTTTTTATACAAGTGTGATTAAGAAAATGCAAAGGTAACAAATCTGCAGTTAAATGTAGGTACTTTACTTGGATTTTCTGCAGCAGAGTTTATAAAATGAGCACATTTCACAGTATGATGCTCAAGCTAACTGCTGCTGTTAGCCACACACAAACAGACATGAAAAAATTGACGTCCGGGACATGACTTCTAGAAAATCCTCTGCTGCTCCGTTTCAATCTCAGCCTGTCCAAACGGGCCAAAACCAGCGTGGGAAACATGTCCACCAGACAGCATCAATAATTATTCTGTGGTTGTAACTCATCAGCTTGTTTTTTGTTTTTTTTCCTGTGGAGAATCCTCTGCCGGAGCGGCGTGCTGTGGATGATTTATGCATCTGTGACGGCCAACACCACTTTTCTACGCTTTAGTCTGTTGGTGCTATGAAAACAAATAGGGTGGGTGGCACCGAAAGCCTTGAGAAACTTATTCATACGGTCACCCCGGCATAGTGTTTAGCATTAGGGAATCTGTGCACAGCAGTAAAATGGAGACTGCAGGGAAACGGCTCTCCGTTGTACAAATACACCAGGCTGTAGACATTAGCAAAATGAAGATCAAGCTACAACCATGAATGGCTAAATAAGTTGATTTGCTCTACCAGAGGCAAGCCAACCTAATTAATAAAAACTGAAATAAGTGGGTACTAATTTTTAGTCCTGATAGTCCAGTAGTCTCGGTTCGATTGAGGATCAGAATTGCAACACTTGTTACATCTTCTGCTGCTGCTGCTGTTCGCATCAGCTTTATTTGCACTGCGTCAAATAAACCAAGCTTGTTGAAAAATCTGTTCCCCTCCTCGCCTGTGGGGGCGCTGCACCAAGAACTACCACAAGTTCAAAAGTTGACAAAAAAAAAGGCAAAGGTAACAAATCTGCAGTTAAGTGTGAATACTTTACTTGAATTTGCTGCAGTAGAGTTTATAAAATGAGCACATTTCACAGTTAGACACTCAAGCTATCTGCTGCTGTTAGCCACACACAAATAGGATTGTGGCTAACTCACTTGTTAGAATTTTAGTCATTGGTAGCAAACAGTGCTGCTGTGACATCAATAAATCCAGTCTAAACATGACAACATGCATTTGATTTTTACTGTAAATGTGTCTTTTTGACTTTAACTCTGTAGCTAAACTGCTGAGGCAACAGCAGAAGGTCGTTGCCTCAGTTGTCTCTTCTTCCACCTGAGTTTGAACTCCTGTTGTAGAATCGGTGTTAAGTGGAGATTCCCATTACGTCATTGGCTAATCCAGAGAAGTGCAGTCTTTGCACAATTTATTTTTGCATGTTGGAGTCTTTGCTTGGAGAGCCTTTGCTCCAGTAAAGGAGATGTAGGATTATCGGTTGACAATTTTCAGACGTTTTGTAATTGTCACATGAAGTTTTGCAAAAAGATGCATCAATCTGTAGGTTAACTGGTCTCGCTACACTTTTGTTTGGTGAGAGTGTGTGTGTGTCCACACAGAGTTGTCCTTTGACAGACTGGTCAGAGTGTACGTCGTCTTTCGCCCAATGACTGCTGGAGATAGGCACCAGCAGCCGAGCAACGATGTATGGATATCTGCCTGACGACTCGATATCTCTGTGGGTAACTAACTTTCTGCTTGTCTGCCTTTTGATTTTTTTCTTTTGCCATGATGCTTTACCTTTTACGTTCTGGTTTACCTATTGATTTTTTTTATTTATTTTTTACATTCTTTTCTGGCTAAAGATATTTATTTCAAATCAAAAGGAGCTTCAGTTTTACCGCTTCTGAAAAACGTCATCAATAAAGCTGACACTTAAAACATAAAATTTCAATCATTTTTACTCTCTCTTGAGAAAACATCTGCAGCAAAAACAATTTGTTACAGTTCGGAGTGACAACATAAATGCATAGAAACATCACATTCAGTGCTGCTATCTTCCGTTATGGCATTGATTAACGGGTGTAATACTCTTCCCAGCTGTAGGAATTAAGAAGGACGCACACGGTAATGACAAAGGATTTTATATTTTAGTGAACATCACATCACAATCTGTCCTCCGGAAGCTACAGATGGAAGAAACAACCAAACACAATGCAGTCCTAGAGGGATTTACTGCCTTCTCTTACTGAAAGGAAAACTTTCCTCTTTTTTAACCAGATGAATACGCAACAGATAAACAGCATAGCGGCAACATATTGACAGCTAAAGGCCACCAGAACATTTGCGCTCTTTGAGTGTTTCTCCATTCTTCTAATACTCCACCAGAGCCTCAGGTCACATATGAAAAGCAAACAACTTTTCATGTAAATATATGTGGACCTCATCTCAAGGTTCGCACCGTCGACAGAGGCCTGGCTCAGCAAGAGAATCAGGCGGCGATATTCACGGCCTTAAATGAAACTATAACCCCCTTGCCAGAAACAAACCCAGGGGAAGCAACACGGAGCTGACCTGGCCTTCCGTTAATGCCGTTTTCACATCCTTCAGCTTGTATAAATCCTTGCATCTCTGCAGCTGTGCATACTGAGCAACTCGCCGCATCCCCGAGGATCGACACGCTTCCCGACAGCGCGGATCGGCCACGAGAACCGCTCGTCTCGGACAACGTGGCGAAACAGAGATAACGGTCAGCTTCTGAAGTGTGGTCAAGTGGCCTTGATACAACAAAAATTTCCACACATCTAAAGTGAGGATAAGCAACGTTGAAAAGATTCTGCCAGTGGCGTGAGAGGCTTGCTCCCAGTCACTGTCACAGTTCAAAAGAACATGAAACAGTTGGTGGTAAAGAAAAATTATTTTCACCAATGTGTCAGCGGATGTTTTCAAGCAAAGAGTGGAAAAAAGGCCGACCTGCCACATGGACAATGTAACACAAAAGTGGAGTGCTGGAAATTGAAGTATTTCCTATGCCTTTCTGTCTCATTTTGTAATGTTGCAATAGCTTGCCAATGTTTTCAAATCTTTCAAAAAAAATTTTTTTAATCACAAGTTTAGCCACAACTTTCAGTGTGTTTTATTGGGATTTTACTTTCACTCTTTCAATCCCCAATAACTTTATTTCAAACAAAAATACAGGAACAAAATAAAACACAGACAGTAAAGAACAAAATATAAACACTTACTATATCGAAGCACACTAAAGAACATGTAGCTTAAATGTCAAAATTAAAACTGTTTTGCGGGGTTGGGATTTTTCAAGGGCAGATATACAAGTTGAATGAAAGTTAGATCTTTAGCATTAGTTTCTGCTAAATTCTGTGTTAGTTTAGCTCCTTAGCATTAGCTTCTATTAAATACTCCATCTGTCTAGCTCTTTAGCATTAGCTTCCTCTAAACAACATGTCGGTGTAGTGCCTCCATGGTACCACACCAACTAAAGTTAATGATTAGTATTTTCAGGTTAGCACAGCTAACTTTTTAGCTAGCAGTACCCACTACTTGAGAGAATGTATGAATAGTTTTTAAAGTCCACAGCGTTTTGTACCCAATCAGGCTTAGAGATAACATTGTGGAGAAACTTACAACAGGGTTAGGTAATGAAAGCAATAGCTTTGAGCTCCTATCAGAGCACACAACTTTAAAGCTACCAAGACATGGCCATCAACCTAAACAAACCAACCGGGCAATCACAGCTCTAATCAAAGAAGCAGTCAAGAGGCCAATGTCAGCTCCACTGAAGGAGCTGTGTGATCCAGAGCCCAGGTGGGAGAATCTTCTGACAATCTGTGGCAAACTGCCAAAATGTTTACCGCAACCCTTCTTGTCGATAAAGCAAACATGTGGATGAAGGTGTTCTGGTCAGATTTAAAACTGCACCTGTTAGCAAAACACTGTGAAGGAAAACTGACACTGCACATGAACCATACTGTTCTCACAGTAAAATATGGTGGTGGCAGCATCATGTTGTGGGAAAACTTTAGTTTGATTAACCAATATTCAGTTGGAATTCTGCGGTAATTCACTTGGAAATTAATGTTCAAAGATGCTCTCCACTCGGACTGGAGTGTTGCCTTCATTCTTTCATGCAATGAAGAAATCCATGAATCTCCCATGGCAACCATTCAGACTAGCCAGCAGCAATTAGCAAACACCTGGTGACATGGTAGAACTGCTGAGCTCATTATACGAGCGGCTTCTCTGTGAAACGCTGGTAGAGACGTTGCTATGTTGTGATGACTTTCTGAAGGTGGGGTTTCAGAAATAGCAGGAGCTTCTTAAAGAGACAGAGGCCCAATTTCAAAACGTAAAATCACAAATTCATATTTGATCTATGTATAAGATTTTTATAACAACTGAAGGCAACATACTAATTGGATAGTGTGCCTGGAAAATACATAATACCACACCTTTAAGAATTTCATTTCCAAGTAATGGCAATAGCCATGTAACACTTTCCTTCATATCACTATCTTGTGTCGGACTATCACAAAAAAATCCAACAAAATGCATTGAAATGTGTAACTAGAACATGACAAAATCTTGATGAAGGGGTATTATTTATTATTTTTCACAAGGTAAAAACCTTTTGACTTTAAAATACTGGTTTGATTTTGTCCAACAGTCTGTTTTTGTTGAAGAATAAATAAAAAAGTAATTGGGTGAGTAAATAAGCAGATGCATGGTCAAATGGGCCGGTGAAAGCACGAGAGATTGCTAGCGGAGTTAGAGAGGGGACGGCTGAAAGACTGTGGCCATAGGCAAAATACAAAGATTGGTTGAGAACCCTAATGAGCATTTCCTGTCTTCACGTTCCACCCAGCGGTCAGGCCAGGGTGTGGAGCCTCCGGGCTCCAGCCCAGCTGAAGTGAATATAAAGTCGGATCCTCAGTCAATAAATCACCGGCCGTGACTGATGTGCTTGAACGTTGAACCTAAGTGTCTGAAAACGCGGCACATTCTCGGCAGAGTCACACTCAGGCTGTTCTGTCAGCACAGATGGACCCGATGACAGGGAGGAGACAGGATGAACACTTTGCTCACTAGAGCACAGATTTTCAGAAAAGGAAAAAACAGAACAAAATCTCGGTTTCTTATTATGAAATTTTTCCACTGCATCTCACACTACCTTTAATTCCACAATTCAGACATTGGGAAATGTTTTTTACTGACTCATGAGATTAGAGTTGTTTGAATATATGGTATATGGAGCAGCTCTAGGTCACACACAGAGTAGAAAAACCCTATATGAAAAGATTTGTTTATTTCCTCAGATGTTTTCATGAGTTAGATTTTAACAAAAGTGCAGCGAGGTATTTCAGAGTTCAAAAGCTCAAGCACCATCTCCAGAGTCTTGGAATTTATTCTTTTCACAGTTTCCGTTTGAAAAGCCGGTCCAAACCTCAGAGCACAAATACTCCAAGGTTTGGAGTAATTCCTCCAGTCCATTACACAAAGTTGACTTGACCTAATTGGCTAAAGATTTTTCAGACGTACTGTAAAATATTAAATGCCCTCAGTGGGAACTCCACGCTTTTTGCAGCAGGCCATTTCTCGGCTCTCTTGCTTTTCTACACACATGAGGTCACAGTGGAGTTAAAAAAATTAATAAATAAATTGCTCTTTTTACGGATTTACTCTGTTTTTACTCACATGTTTAAGATTACCCTAAAGAGCCATCAAGCATTCGCACAAACTGGCAGCGGTGGCATTTCTAGACCAAATTTACCGGGAGTGGGGGGTTCATGGGGCACAGAGCAAAAGAATAAAACCACATAAAAACAAATAGGGCAATATTTCATCAGTTAACATATTAAGAGGAACCACTTGAGGTTCAGGTTTCAGACCCCTGATCTAACAGACGAAAACTGTCATCCTACCTCAAAACGGACTAAGCTAAAATTTAACTTTAAATTCATTGTTAAAGTAAAACTGTGACAGAAAGAAATGGAATTAAATCAAGGGACCAAATAATTATGGCTTCTGTGCCAGCGGACATCATCATAAGAATTTGATTATTATTTCTTCACAACACATTGGAAGGAATTTGCCGCTTCCCTGACTGGAATTGTTTTAAGAATTCTGACCAGAACCTTTTTTATTCATACGTTTCTGGTACCCCTATAAATCTGACGCACAAGTGACATCTGCTAACAGAGATGACAAAACTGCTTCTGTTTCCCACAAGGGATTCATTATTTTACTTCAAAAAAAACAATCTGATGGGAAGTTGGGAAAGAATATTGTTCTTGCTCAACTTGTGCTAACAGCAGTTAGCCTTCTTCTTCCTGGAAAAGTGTTTTTTCAAATAAATTTCAGGACTGATCAGGGGTTCCTGAAAAACTCGAAAGCTGAATAGGTATAATAGCACTTTGCCGCACTGTGATGGTCTACTAACAGATTAGCAGATTAAAAATAAGAAATATCTGCTGCTGAGCTCATTTGTCTTGAAACTGAAAATATTTTTATATCATTGAAATATGGTTTCTTATTAAAATTTGATTGAGGTTAACGATGGATAACTGTGATTAATTCCTGTTTAATCGAGTTACTCAACAAGAAACATTGCTTCCAACAACAACAACAACAGATGTATCTCGTCGGTCCGAAGAAAAGGTTTTCACCAAACAGGCCTTTCTGTTCCTTATAGCCAACAATGGTTTTGACCTTGGAGTTGACTTCTGGACATAGATCAGCTTGTTGGTGTATGAATGTGTCTGTTCGCAATTGTGCTTGCACTGTTAAGTGCTTTTAATTATGGCCAGAAATGCTAAACACATTTCTACAACACTGTATCTGTCGAGAGTATAAATAAGGGAAATATGTCTAGTTTATTTGGCATTAAACTGACAACATGCTGCCAGCATAAAGCTCGATTCTGGCAGGTTGTTTTTTGTGGGCATTGATCTAAAGCACATATAGAATCTGGCATCATGTGATTTGTGTTGTACATTGGGCCTCCTGTCTCATCATCCGGCTAACACAGTTACAGCGACAATCTGTCTGTGGAATATATGAAGCTCATTTAATCTTTGATGCTGCAAGTGTCCAGATGGTTTGAATGTGTGCGTTGGGTATCAATTCCCCTCGCTAGCTCTGCATAGAGTTTTAAGAAATACAAATGAATGATACTTTCCTGTTTTGTGATTTGCGTGTGGATTGCTGAGAGCCGCAAAATTGTCTTTTGGTGAAATTATTTGTCAATATTCTATTCGGGGAGCATTGGGCATTGGTGTTTCTCTGATCTACTTGTATAAGTTTCATATCTTAACTGTATTGGTACTGTTCTACAAACTCAGTTAAATTAGATAATTCTCACTAATTATTCACTATGTTCCTTATCTGACTGGTGTTCACAGTTAAAAACAAAGAAAAACCAAGACTTGGACATTAAACGTTACTAAATAGAAGTAAACTTGAAAAATCCATTCTAAGAAAGTTACATGAACACCGTGTCCCTGGCAACCACAGCTAAATGCTTTTACTGGCAATGACTGCATTAGGGTTAAGAGGCTAAGCTAACTTTCTTACTGGCTAGCATGCTAGCCAAAGTGTCTTTCATTTTGTAACTTTGTTTATTTTTGTGTATGATTGCTGTATACTTGTTGTATATTTAGATATTTCTTTAACAAGTTTCTTATGCTAGCCAATGTCCCTTTAGCATTAGCTCAGGATTTTAACCACTTTATCACAGTTCATATATATTACAGAGTCTGAATGTTAATTTAAGAGGATAAGCTAGTCAATGTGTCCTAGCATTAACAGTTCATATATTTTAATTTGTTTCAGTAATAATTTAAGAGACTAAGCTGGCTTTCTTAGTAGTAAGCATGCTAATCAGCAATGTGTCTTTAGCATTAGCTCTGCTTTTTAACTGCCTTGTCACAGTTAATACATTTTACTAGGCTTGAATATTTCTTCATAATCTTTCCAAAAGCACACAGGACTTTTCTAGAATAACGTCCCATTCCATCTGAAATGGCCTACCTTGCACACGGCTTAGGCCACAAACAGGGAATTAAAAACCAAAGCTAATGCTAACTCAGATTTTGTGAATAAAGTGATTAAGTCATCTGGGCTTTCACAAGTTGCTTAGAGGACATTTAATCTCTGCGCATGTGAACCTATTAAAAACATATCTAACAAATATCTTGCTTAATATTCTGAAATTTACTAAACAGAAAAAATGTTGGTCATGTCAGGTGGCCTAAAAATACAAATAGTTTTGTTTGATTTTATAGCAGACATTGACAAAAAAAAAAAGAAAGTTATTGTGCTTTTGTACAGAGTTTGTGAATATCTGATTTTGCTTTGTGGATGTCAAGTCAAGTTTATTTGTGCAGCACATTTCAGCAGCAATGCAGTTCAAAGTACGTTTACACCATAAAACATAATACAGTAGCTAATTATGAAACAACAATAACACATTGTCAGATGTCATCAAAATCAACAAGCAAATCTGCCTCAAAGAGGTTTATTAATGTTACAGTTCTTATGAGTCAAAGGCAAACAGGTGGGACTTTAGCTTCGATTTAAAGGAAGTCAGTGTTTCGGTTGTTTTGCAGTTTTCTGGAAGTTTGTTCCAGATTAGTGGAGCGTAAAAACTGAATACTGGTCCTCGCTTTGGATATGCTTGTGTACACACATGTACATTTAAAAATCAAGTCAAAGAATAAGAGCATTTCGGGCCCGTTGGTTAAAAGAATCTGAAATGTTGCTTGTTAAACTGAATGAGATATGATTATTCATCACAGAGGAATGCGACGGCCCGTCGGTGTGAGCTTAGGAAACGGCGGCCTACACACGGACGGCGCTGGCAGCCGGTGGCACCCGAGGCATCAGAGTACACAGTTGTGTGAGTAAACCAAGTGACTTGCCCTAGAAGAAAGTTGAAAAACTGGATGACTAACCAACCTCAGAGAGAAAACGAGCATAATTTGTTCATGTAAATGCTGAATTTTTTTCCCCCTTGTTTACAAGACGCTGCTCTATCTAATAACCCTCAGAAAGTAAAAAAAAAAAAAAAAAAAAAAAAAAAAAGTAAATACGTAGAAAAACAACCAGATCCGCGAAGCTGGTCCTGTCCTGCAGGATCCTTCATCACAGCCACTCATGCTTGTTGATGCTTACGATGATGCATACCCTGTGGGTATTTCTTATTCCTCATCATTACGCTTGCCTTTAAGCTATCATTTAATATGAGAGATTACGCCGTTTAAGCCGTTAGTGGAAATCTGTCCTTATGAGATGGAGATTTCAACTTTTTCCACCATGTAGCTGAAGACAGCTTGCAGTTGTAGAACTCGCTCTAATTGACATGAGTAAGTCGGTGCTATGTGCACAGGCACTTAGTATCTGTCTCTGGGATATTACATACACACACACACAGTGTGCAACACGTTTTAGTGGCCAGAACATGAACGTGCTGGAAGTTAAACAGAGTTGCATTTCATATGCAAGCGAGAGAGCAGAGATTGTCCCTGGAGAACACTTTCTGTTTGAACAAAGAGCGTTTAAACCTTAAAAAAAAACAACTAAAAAACGGAAAGACAAGCACCGATTTAATTAGTTTTTCTTACAAAACACAGATCCATTAGACGGCTTCGGAGACAAGATTTCGCCAGTCGCTCTCGTGTGATCACACAAGCTGAAGATGAAGCAACCAGACGTCACAGGAGAAATGTTCATCCGCCGTCATCGGTGGCTATGCTAACTAGCATGAGCGTTCACGGCAAAAACACAGAATCTTAGAGTGTATATAGTTTTGTGTTTAGTGCAAATATGGTAGCATACTTGAAATGACTTGTAAGTGGCTTTTCAGCAAAATATAAGAACTAGTTTTAAGTCAATCAATTCTTATTGATGAAAAAGTTCTTGTCCCATTGGCAGATTATTTATCTTATAAGAAGACGTTTCCCATGATTCACAGCGCTAAGACCCTCCTCCTGGCTCTGATTGGTTGTTTCTGAATGAGCGGTTTATGTCTGCAGATGGCAGTAGGACCACAAAGAGATTTATTTTTCACAGATTATCTCTTATGATGTTGTCAGGACATAGAGACAGTTTTAACAAATATGTTTGTTTAATAAAAGTTACATACTGCAAGTTTAAACTGACCTGAGCTCAATTATCTCCGTCTTGTTTTAATGAAGACATGTAATTATTAGAACTACGAGATTCTCTGAGCTTGTGTCAGAGTAAAAAGTTGCTATTTTCAGAACAACTATCACTCTTATCAGTCTTTTTCTTTATCTCATCTCACATCTCTACCTGTCTGCACCTTTCAACCTTTAGCAACTGGTTTTCTTTCTCTCTCTCTCTCTATCATGCATGCATTTTGTTACCAAGTTCGTTCTTATGTGCACGTGACTCAATGTTTGTATGAAGTGTGTATCTGAAGAACAGTTCGCAACTACTCTCTCATTTATTTAGAAAGGCTAATCATCAATGGCATCAACTGTGAACACATACAATTACTACATGCAGTGACCTTTTCTAGATGTTGATCATATTTTGTAAAGTATCAGATACTTTATGTTGGGCAACGTATCTTCTTGTAATAGTCTAACTGAGGTGTGATTGTGTGCAACTTCAAAAAGACATAGATAAAAATGACTAGTTAGATGATAATTAAAAGGGACAGTATTACATTTACCAGCCATATAGCATCATCGATCAAAGTCGTTAAAAAAAATCCTGTATTTGTCAAACAACTTCAAAAACAAGAAGCCTACTACAGAGCAGGGCCTTCTGGGTAAATACTATTAAAACAAATGTGTGTCTAGCAATAGAGTAGAAAATGCTTAAAAGAAATTTGACTTTGTAATTTAAAACCTTGAAATTGGGCCTCTGTCTCTTTAAGAAACTCCTGCTCTTTCTGAAACTCCTACTACAGGAAGTCATGACATCATTCCTCTGTTAACCCTTTAACAACGTTTTACACCAGCGTTTCACTGAGACATAGCTTGTATAATGAGCTCAGTTGATTTGCAGGTGTTTGCTAATTGCTGCTGGCTAGTCTGAAGGAGCTGAGTGAGGCAGTGCTGCTCTGTAATGCAGTCCACCCCGGGTGAACCTGGCATTTTAAACAGCTGAATGGTTGCCATGGAGATTAAAGGATTTCTCAAACATGCTTGAAAGGATCAAAGCAACACTCCAGGTGTGGTTTTGATGAGGGAATAATGTCAAAACGTGATGTAAAGCTCAAAACAGACGATTTGTACAAGATACTGCCTCTCTAACATGTTCCACCCATCAGTTCTATCACCTCACGTGCCCTTACAAATACTCATGCTCTAAACACACGGACATCCAGAACACATGGTGCTTTCCACAGGCGCTTCATGTGTCCTGAGTAGCGCATTAGATCCTCTTCTCGCCACGGACCGGCCGTGTGTGTCACTGTCATCGACAGGGCCACTTCACTGCGTGATGCGTGTGAATCCTGCATCAGCGCTGACTCCTCTCACAGGCCTGCTACTGCTGCTGGCACAGCGTGTCACTCTTCGTCATGTTCCTCAGGAACCCGGCTCACCACGTCTCCTAGCCGCTGTAGGCCTGACCTCCCTGTGTCGGAGCTCGGAGAAAGAGCCGGGAACCAGGAAAGTTTCCCAGAGAGGTTAAGAGTGGTGACCCCACATCACCCTGTCCCGTTCTTTTGAACAACTGGAATGAAAATGTAAAACAACCCTGTGGACCATCAGTCTGCTTAAAAGGGGCAGTATTATGTAATATATATATATATTTTTTTTTTAGCTTTACATATCTGGAGTGTTGTCTTGATTCTTTCATGCATGTTTGTCAAAACTTTTAATCTCCATGGAAACCATCCAGCTGTGCAAAACGCCCTAGTGGACCTAGCTCCGCCTTCGAGGCGCAGCTCCTCCTCTGAGCTGCAGTTTCCAAGCTACTGAGCTTCCGCCTCACAGAGCAGGACCTAATGCCATGACTCCCCCTCTCAGCTCCTTCAGACTAGCCAGCAGCAGTTAGCAAACACCTAACTGGATACTGGATAAAACTGCATATGGTATGATAATATATATCATACAATATTTTCATCTCCAGCTCTGTTTGTGTAAAACACCTTAATCCAGTCTGTCGCAGGGCAACACAGAGACAGACAGGATAAACAACCATGCACACGCACACCTAGGGAGGAAGCCGGAGCACCCGGAGAGAACCCACCATGCACAGGGAGAACATGCAAACTCCGTGCAGAAAGACCCCAGGCCGGGAATCGAACCCAGAACCTTCTTGCTGCAAGGCAAAAACGCTACCAGCTCCCCCACTGTGCAGCTCATCTTACCTAGTAAAGTAAAATTAAAAAGGATACTTTTTTTTCTATTTTGGGATTTTTTTTCTTCCCTCTGCAAGAGGGTAGTAAAAAAAGGTTGACTTCCTCTTATGTGACATTATGAATGTTTTGTCTTATCTGTATAAGTAAATTGGAGTGCGCCACATCAAGTTAGCATTAAGCCACTTCTAAGCAAATTGCCTGGACCAGCTACTGTTGATCAGTTGGTACAACAATCAACCCACCAACACGTATCAACAATATATTCCTATTTCAAAGAAAAATGTTTTGGTGACCGTGTAAAGAAGATCAACTCTGAACTCTTTGTTTTTAATCAGCAGGAATCCAGTTTTACGTCACTGAATGATTAGAAAAGTTTCTTTTTGTTTAAAGAAAGAGCTTTATGTGTTTTTCCAGGGTTAGTATTTACACAATAACTGCCTCTGTGATTACAGTTGTTCACCTGTTTGCAGCACACGCTAGCTTTTGCTTGAGGGATGTGATGACACTCCATGCCTCATTAGTTATTTAGCGCAGTTGTTGGTCTGCTTTCATCAAAACAAACACCCAAGAATGCAGTTTGAGCTGATTTTATGTGTATGCTTTTGGAAAAAACATCCACACCGCTGGATATTTAGCAGACTTGGCAAACAGCAAATCTTGTGAAATTACAGCCACAAATGTCCATGAATTTGTTGATATGCTGTATCTTAAAGTGAACTATTGTGTTTCGGAAGCGAAATATTTGAAATCTTTTTCACAAAAATCTGAAAAATAAGGTTCACAGTAGGGCTGGCCGATACGAATATATTGTGCCGATAATACTTCTTCTTCAGGTAACTACATGACTAAGATAGACGAGTACAGCCCCACTAACACAAATACTGCTCTTGAAAAACAAGTTCACTTCTTCAGGACACTGTAGTCACATTTTACCATAATCGTATTTTCAAATGTATTGGTTTTTATTGATACGCTCATTACACAAACAGTGGAGAAAATAGCAACACCAACAGTCCCAACAGTGCAAATAGTTTTTGGGGGAGTTTAAACATCATTAATTGTAATTTGTCGTGACCACGGTACATCAAAATTCTTATGAAAAACATTGATCACGATAAACGATACGATATGATAAACGCGTACCTCTAGTTTAAAGTTAATCAGACCCATCAACTTCAAAGTAAAATCCAGTTTTTGTGAGTCTGTAGCATAAAGTCTTAAAGTTACTGAATTTTATGGTTAGTGTGAAAAAATTGAAAGTTATCGCCTTCGAAATGCAATAACTTTCAAAGGCACTATTGCTAAATGGAAATTTCCAGGGTTTGAAACAAAATATTCCATATAAGCGAGATAATTAGATATTACTTATTTTACTCATATTGCAGTCATTTTATTTAATCTCTTGCTTTTACGAAAGAAAACAGTACAGGCCTTTTCAGTAAATTAGAATATTATTAAAAAGTTAATTTCTGCCACTACATGACCAAGAAAAGCATGTTATATAAATTAAATTAATTAGACAAAGACTAATGTATGAACAGTTTTATTTCTCTTAACCATCATGAGTTTTTTCTATCAGTTATTGAATAAGCAACATTTGAAATGAGAATATTTCGTCAAAACCCTTTTTTTTTATGAAGAATTGTGATTTTACTGAAAAGTATGCTTAATATCTGGTTAAAGGTTGTTATTTTCAAAAGATACTTTTAATCTGACACACCAGACGCATTAGGACGTATTTATTAATTTACGAAATACTCAGCTGAACCCGAAGGCTGTTGCCACCAGAAACAAACCAAGACGCCCTCTTTCTGGGTTGCTTCCCGTTTCGCCTCGTGAGCCAAAACAGAACTGACAGGTGATGAAATTGTTCATTCCATGACAGCGTTGCATCAGGCTGGGGATTAATCTGTCAGTCCGCACAACTCGCATTTCCTTTACCTTAAATATTTGAAGTAAACTGCAGGATTATGACCAAACCCAGGGGTCAAATTCAGGATCTGTGTCATCGTTGCGAGCCACAAAGGCAAAATTATCTCTCCGTCCCGAAGCCAACGTCTGAAAGGGAAACTATTTAAAGAGATTGGAGGGCAGAAATATGATTGATGTCGTGTGACAGTAGGAGCTGATTTGAGCCGACAACCCTCTGCTCTGAAAGCGACGGCAGCTGATGGCATTGAAGCCGCTCTCTAGGTGCCCCATTCTGCACCGGTGTGAAAAATCAGAGTGGTGGAGACGGAGGAATAATAAAAAAAGTTAATTAATACTCATGAATCTTTTTCCACGGAAAGGACAGTGATTGAAATGCTGCAGTATGAAATTATAATGCAGTCAAGAATAATTTGCATTCGGTGATATTTGATTTCTCTCAGATGAATAATGCTAATAGCGTGAGCGGATCAAACTGGCCTGGCTTGTGAACCACAATGTGATTTCAGTTTTCATGGCATTCTGATGAAATTGTAAAAACAATTTGAGGCTTGAAGTTGGAAAGTTTGTAGAAGTGATCGAAAATGTTGAACATGGTAGGACGAGGACGTTTCCGCTGCTATTGGGCTGTTTCCTGACCTGCCAGGTAAGCTGGTGTACTGAAAAGAACTCGTTACATGAATCTGTATGTATGTATGTCTCTTGCTTTGGTGAAAACGTCACCTTACACTGAGATCACTGAGGTGCAGTTCACAGTATCCTGCTTTGTCACGACCTGGTACAACACTTTTTTGTGCCGCCGCTGCTATTTTTATTTATTTTTTGTTCATTTCTTTATTTTTTGATCAGACTAAAGGCCCAACTGAACATCAGGAAATAAGATCATGATCTGTTAGCTCTGTTTTAGTCTGACTTAACCAAACTCCAGCCCATTTGCCTTGACAGTCTGGTTTGTTTGGGGAGGCAGATAATCCAGTAGACCCTTTGGAAAAAACCTGTTCACCTCCACACCTAAGGGGGCGCTGCACCAAGAGCCACTGTAGGAAACGACACGAAAACCTCTGAAGACACCGAGCACAACTCTCCTCGTCAAGAAATGTGGAAAATAATGGAGTAGTGTCAGATTTTAGTGGTTGTAGGATTTCTTTTTTGTCTTTAGTAAAAGACCACGAGTCAGTTCTCCCGCTAACGCTAGACTAGTGCATTTCTTCTGGTTGTATTTACCCAGAATCCTCTGCAGTGTAGTTTTCCATTTGTTTTAGGAGTTATGTTTTGAAATACATAGCATTTTCATAACAACTGAAGGTAACGGTTTGCTTGTTTGTGCTATAAAATGGCACCAAGTGCCTGTAAAACTCAATAGAGCCTCCAAGTTAAATTTTACTCTCAGTTTCACTTAAAGGGAGCTGGGTCAAGCATCTGTTTTACAGCATCTCCTCACTCACACGTGTTTGATTTTGCTTCTGTTTCTGATATAAATATTCAATTATCACTGTAGGAAGATTTAAAATATATATTTTAAAGCGCCATCAGGACAACCTCAGACTATATTTTGTACTTTATTCTCATTGTCAGCACTGTGAAGGGAGATGAAACATTGTTCGCCAGATAATTGTACAAATTTACAAACAAGGAAAACAGCTGGTTATGAATTCATTATTATGAGCCAGGTTTTCCAACAATGGATAATGTGTGTGTTCTTGTAAAACAGGTGGAGGGAGAGTCAGAGAACCAATAAAAAAGTAAAAAATAAAAATAAAAAAAAAAAACATACCAGTGGATGTACAAATTAAAAAGCGTATTAAAATCCCAGCCACATGATTAAATCATGAATAGATTTGACATTTCTTCTTGCATATTTCATTTCGTCTGCTGCCAGTGCCTTCTGTTATTAAGATATTAGATCATTTTTAGTCCCAATTTTAAAATCATTTTCCACCATATGAGGCTAAAATATTTAGTCCAGCAGGAAGTGATGGTTTAAGTGTTAAATCTGTGTTTCTGTCTTTAAAATGTCACATTATGCTGAAGTTAAATGGCAATTTCCAACAGCCTCTTACAACATTTTATTTGATTGGTGGAGAAGAACACGAAGACCCCCGAACGCCAATCACAGACGGCTAACAATGAAAACTTCAAATCAATTATTTTGTAAAAATTTTTTATAGAGCAGATCTAAAATATTCAAACTGGAATACTTCTACATGATGCTGCTTGTCATTCTATTGGCCAATACAGAAGCGCCATTGATTTTCCTTGTTGCTGATTGGCTGCACACCCAAGAGCGGAGACGAGGAACACTCTGGCTGTTAGCTTCTGTGCTAACACGGTTTCTGCTGTGCATGTAAATACATGTCATGTTATGTTTCGTTTTTGAACGATTAAAAACAGCCAGTTCTAAGCATTTTTAGTGGCGGTCTGAGGTATTCACAAATTTTACTTATTTGTAGACGTTTGTGGTCCATAATAAGGCATATTAAGGATCCACTGCTTTTAATTTTGCGGTTTTTCTTCAGTGCCTCATTTTTGGTATATTTTAGTGGTAAAGGTGCATTCCACAAACAGCCTATCTTCCTATGACTTTCGGTATCAATATTAGGGACCGGATAAGTTGATTGATCTCATCGGTTGACCTCGATTAATTGATAAGCGGCCATTTTCTTTAAAACCCGAGTCATAATGCTGATTTAAAAAAAGAAAGAGCACATTGTATTTTTTGCCATGTGTACTGACTGAACAAAAGATAATAGTGGTTTTCTCACATTTTATTCATAAAATATAAGAAAACATTAACATACTGGATTGCTGAAATGAAAAATTCGAAAATGTGTCAAACACTAAAGCTCCCATTAACTTTATATTGTCAGTGAGGAGGAGAGCAGACTTTATTGCATTTGTAGCAAACTGATCATTTTTGGTTAAAAAGTTGACTGCTCTATGCAATACTGCTCGGCAGAGTGGATATTAAGGTGAAACCTGAGCTTGTCGAGGGTTTATATTTCAAAGCAGAACTGCACAAAGTGCATTTCGCATCCCACGTCTGATTATGTTTAGCCCATTTCTCTTTTCCGTTCTGGTATGGCTCCGCCGGCTTTTGTTCTGTATCAACTGGTTCCGCTAAAGGATGCACCCTATGCTGGATGGTGGCCCAACTACAACAGTGGTAGAAGGTCTAAGCGAACGTCATTGTGATTGATTGGAACTCATTTTAATCTAACGAATCATTTATTTAAAATGAATCATAAGTCAGTTGTGAGAATTAACACAAACATGGCTGGTGAATCAGTAAAAGCGCAGCTCTTCCCACTTTAGCAACCATCATCACCCATCCATTTTAATATATAATATTAGTCACAGCAACCTTGTCTATTTTTTTTTTACTTTTATAATATGTGTACTGTTCCACAGCAGGACAATAAGTGAGCTTTAAAAGTAGATTTTTCAGGACCTCAGACTGGAATAATGGCGCTATTAGTTTTGATCAAGTTCCCATCAGCCGCTTGCAGACGTATTACGGCCATTTTGTAGAGCAAGTAAAAGTGAATGAAATCATCTTTGATTTACACTTAGCCATTAGTTAGCATCTGAGGCCCATGATGAGAAATGGCTTATGTGTGAAATGAACTTAGGGAGCTGCAGCGCTTCGGCCGAGAATAGTAGAGTTTAAAGAAAACTTATAGCATGAAATTGTGTCTAGCCGATAAAATTAACCTGATTCATAACAATGTGTTCCCCATCATATTCTGCAGCCGGCTGGCGTAATCTATATCCAATTAGAACGTGTGGTCCTCGAGGCCACTTATTACCTCATTGACCCGCGTCTTTACATGCTAAATCCCATGGATATGTACGAGGAAGCATTGATTACATTTCGTCTTCCCATCTAATCCCGCCGAGTACATGAGCATGTTAATGTCTAAATCAAAATCGATACATAACTTAATCATTCAAACTCGTCTCTAATTTGTTTGTCACAATCGATTGCCTTCAGCCGGGTGCACCGTCTGGCCCCGCTCCCCTTCAATTAAGACGCTTGATGTGAGGAGACTAAAGCTGCCACAGAGGACGACGCTGGTGGTTGTAGTAGTGGGGGAGGATTTTTATGGCTGCCCCTGCTGACGATATGATCTATCAAATGTTATGACCTTGGGGATATTAAGCACTAACTAATATGGAAAGCATTTCGCAGCGGAAACAAGGCGACAGGAGTCGTTTCTCACTCCACGCGTCCTGGAGAGTATAATTAGCTGTTATAACCCCAGCCCTTTTTACAGGTGCGTCTTTGTCATCGGGACAGTTAGAACATCGTCCCAAATGAAACGGAGACAATGCTGTAAATTCTGCCACGTAGCACATGCCGTCCTCCTTCCATCGCCACGGAGTGTCCGAGTGAAATGTCAAACGTAAGTAGGGTGCAGATCTACTAACTGTAACTTGGTGGCAGATTGTCCATGTCCAGGGTGTCGCAAAGGTACGATGTGCCACTATAGAAACAATTATGATTTCATCATGAAAAACGTATTATGTAAGAAGCGTTTCATATCAGTCTTTATTGGTAATTATTATTTGTTTTAAATGTCTGAAATACAGCCAAATTCATGGTGTGAATTTTATCCAGTTTTCACGCCATGCTGTTTTTTTTTTTTCCTCTTTCAGTAATTTATGAGGCACTGAAGTGAAACCTTAAGCTGCTGCTGCGCACATTACTCAACAGGTTGTTGCTAGGTAACCAAAAAGTGGGTGAGGTTAGTTTGTTGCTTTGCCGGCTGAATGGCTAAAGTCTTTCCTCTGCCTACATCCCCCAGAATGTTGTGCAGTTCTGGATCAAGGTTCAGTGAAATTATTGAAAATTCTGTCATCTATTGATACTGATTACATGTATATCGCAATATATGTCGTCATTGATTTATTGTCCAGTCCAGGAGATTTTCTCGCTTTCCTGCACTGAGTGATCAATAATTATATTTTACATAATTTGTTGTTTCATATTTTTAAAGTGTTTAACAATTAACCACAATTAATCCGTTTATTTTTTTAATTTACACAGACAGCGTCTGGTTGGAACCTTTGCATTTATGTGTTTCTGGTACACCCATAAATCTGATACACAAGCAACATCCTCAAACACCGACGGACCATGAAGCCGCTCCTCTTGGCTGACTGGGGGTTAGTTTTTGCATAAAAAAAACAACAACCAAAAAACGATTTGATTGGACACTGGAAGAGACTACTGCTGTGTTCAAGCTGTGCTAAAAGGAGTTAGCCTATTAGCGAAGCTGATCAAGCCCAAACTAGCATCTCAATGCTAACCATGACGCATGAAATGTCCCCAAAGCTAACATCAGCGTCCACAGTCCACATTCTTAAAGAAGGCTTCTTCATTCTGTTGAGTTGAATGGAGTCACATGTATGGATGCATTTTAAAAGTGCAACATTCACACCTTCAAGCACATGTGGACTCATCACACGGGGAGTGACGAACGATAGCGAAAACGACAGTTTTTGGAATTCTGGGTAAAACGAAGCTCACGGGAAGCGATAGTGATGGCAAAAGGTGAACATTTTCTAGCCCTCGTGTGAACTTCTACGTTCACGAGCTCAAAATTTCATGGGCGCATATTTTGCCAGTTGTTTAGCTGAAGGAGAGCTAGTGACTGTCGCCTCATCGTAGAAGTAACACAAGAAATGAAACGGGAGGAATCGACGTCACGTGGAAATGTAATAAATCGTTCCCTTGATGAAAAGCCTCGTTGTTCTGCTTAAAATGGACCGTAAAGCATTTATTTCCATTGTCATGAGCAGCAGAAGTCACAAAGTAGAACTTTGAGCAACGGCTTCTGGACAGTAAATGATTCTTTCAGAGCGGTACATCTCCTCATGTTGGATTTCACATTATTGACAGCACAAATCCTTTCATCTGTGCAGCTCCCACATGGAAATCCTGGGTCAGCAGTGGTGAAGCCGTGAGAACCTCGGGCAATAATTATAGTTCTTGTAAAGTGATTCCATGAAAAGTTTTTACTTTTTATTTTTCCTTTTTCTGTTGTCTGACACATAGCTGCACCGCAGACACAGCGTTGGATTCAAACCCCTAAAGAAGGCCTTGAGCCAATCTGACGTCACTTCAGGCTCCTCTATCAGTCCCTGTGGAACAAATTAAATGTAAACCTGCCTATATCAGACTAATGTACAGTCATGGAGGGATTCTGCTCTGAAAGCAACAAAACATCTCGTGTAAAGTCATTCTTTTAAAAAGCTGCCATGGATTATAATTGCTAATAATCCCTGGTTGCCAGTTGGAGCCATAGAAAGTAGAACCAGTACTTGCTTAGATTAGGACAGAAACGATTATTGAATTAATCACGATGAATCCATTATTGAAATAATTGTGAACTAAGTTAGTAATCGATTAATTATTTTATTAATCATTAACTGTGGTATACAGACTCTAAAATAGGACTGAAATGATTAATTGAATTAAATCAATTATTGAAAAAAATCAACAAATTTAGTAATCAATTGGTACACGATTAATCATTAACTGGAGTATAAAGAATGAAAAATACGACTGAAATGATTAATCAAAAATAATCGTGATGAATCTATTATTGAAATAATCGTCAACTAACTCGGCAATCGATTAATCGTTAACTGGAGTGTTGGAGACTCAAGAATTGACTATTTGCTGAAAGAACAACACAGTCACAGATGTAACTGCACAAAAAATAAAAAGTATTTTCCATTTAAGATAAAAAAAAAAAAAAAAAACAATCTTAAATGTTCTACCCAAAATTAGAATAGTTTTGGCTTCACCTGGTTCAAGTTCTGTCAAGAAAAATCTAATTTTGCTTCAGATCAATTCAAAAATGAGTCAAAAGATTAACCCTACACTTTACTGACGTTAAGTCAAGCCGAAAGAGCTGAGCTTTTCACATTAGTGACATTTTTTAAATGCAGATGCATCATTTACCACAAATGATCAAGCATACGCTGAAGGAACACCATGGTACTGCATTTTAGGCAATAAAATGTTTCTTTTCTTAATAAAAATCATTTTGTTAATTTGCATCTATAAACATATTTGTAGTATTTTAGAAAAAAACTTGAGCGATTAAATGAATGAATGAATTTTGTTACCCAAGTAATTGATTAATCGTCAGAATAGATGATTACTAAAATAATCGTTAGTTGCAATTATGTTGGAACTAGATTAAATTCAACATTTATTTTGAGGAAATAATTTCTGAAAGCCTGAAATGGCGAAAAAAAAGAAAAAGTAAGCAGCTTTAAGCACCAATCGAATCTCAGAATTGGTCAGTAATGATGTAGACAAACGAAGCTCCTATTTGAAGAAGCTGAGACAGTGAGTAGCTATGACACATGCGTCCCCCGCTGACCTCTGACCGCTCGCGCTCCGTCTTTATTTACCCCGCGCCCCGATTAGGCGGCATGCAAAGGTCTCGCTGCCTACTGGGCGGAAGCGATTTGCCTGAAATGTGGCCATAAATCCGACCCAACTGCCGGAGCTTTACGAGAAATGTAGGATTTAACGGCAAAGTCAGGAGGGATCTGTCTTTTATCTAAACTTCAGCGCGCCGCACACTGTGATGAGGCAGACTGTGTTGGAAATCACAGCAGATTTAAGAGCAATAAAGGCATTATCATCAGAGCGAAAGCAGGAATGGAGCCATCTCAGAGTGCAGCAGTGGCTGATTTGCTCAACACACACACACACACGCCCACACGCACGCACACCCCTACGCCCACACACACACATATCGTGTCGTCCCTGTGGCGCAAAAGTTAGGGCTCACATTTTATCTCTGCTAACAAAGAGCAGTTGAATGTGCAGCATTTGTGTCTTATAAAGTGTTTTTTTATATATTTATGATAATGATGGGTATGTATCATAACGCTAACACACATTGAAAGATGACGTTCCATTTGCTCCTTCGTTCCAAATTTTATGATCCCTTTAAAAATGTTATAAGTTGTTGGGGTCATGAAAACATGGATTTTATTAAAAGGATAATAATATTCTGGTTTGTTAGTTCCAATACTAACTTGGACATTACAATTATTAAATCCAAATAACTGCAGCTTGGAAATGCAGCTCCTTCCTGGCAAATCACCGTAAAATGAATTTAACTGTTAGTTTTCAATTTCATTTTATTTATTTATTTACAAAAACAAATCTGAAAAGTGTGGCACGCAAGTGTTTTCGCACAGAGTCCGGGATTTTAACACTTTCACTGCGGTGAATTAACTGCATACATTTTAACGTGCTACTTTTTTTTTTTTTTACTCACAATTTATCACATTTTCGTTTTAAGTTTCACTTCTAGAAGCTCCAGACAGAAAATGTGGTTTATGAACATTTTGCAGGAGAGTTTGTCACCCTGCAGAAGAACGAAACAAACAAACAAAAACACATATTTTAAAGGTGAGCAAAAAAAGAAAGAAGAAAGCCCAGTTTATTAATGGACAGAGGAGTTGCCAGTAGGTTTAGATGAAGTCATCGTCATGATTCAGAGACTAAAACGGACGGATCTAAGAAACGCTGTCACAAGGTGACGCCCACAGCAGCGTGTCTTCTAGCCGAAGCCAAATCTCCTCAGAAGTCGTCGTAGAGGTGTGGATTGCTGGAACGACTGCAGATTTAAAAAAAAATTGTGTTGCACTTTTTTACGTCTAACTCCATGCAGCTCCTTTTCCCCACTCTAAGCCATCTGCATTCAGAGGCCGATGGGGAGAGAGAGAGATGGCAAGTGGAGTCTGGAGCGGGCTGGCAGGGGGGAATAAGCGGCGGCCTTCGGCTTTGAGTGGAATCGATTGCTTGTACAAGAGGAGGGAAATGAGAAGGATCTGACCACCCTCGGATTGGCTGGAATCACTCTCAGACAGAATCGTAATAGGTGAGAGAGCTTATGGGCAGAGTGTGTTTGGGAGATACATCGATCGGCCGTCGGTGGAGCAATCGAGACGGGAAAGGATTCGCTGCTTCCTCTTTCTTTTGCCAGTATGCAGACTTTGCATTTGCTTCATGTTTTTGTAAGAAAAATGCTCATTTCCACGTGTAAAACTGAGTCATTTTGCTGTTGGCTTTTGGTCTAAAATAGTGTAGCTCAAACGTTTGGGTTACAGTTTGAAGCACAAGTTTACATTTTCTTTTTCTTTTTTTTTCTTTTTAGATTTTAGATGTTTATGAATTTCTTTGGCATTTAGTGGAAAGTCAGTCATTCTACGTTCATGTCACAAAGGTTTCACAACGACACAGATGTGATTTGCTTTTATGATGCGTTTTGTTTTTATGTAAACCTCTGCACATTTTATTGCATAGTCGTCATATGAGATGTTAAACACTAAGTTTATACTTAAGATTCAGCCTTAGGCTGAAGAAAAAGTCGGAGATCGTCCATATCTTACGACAAAGAGCTAAAATACAGAAAAATGCCTCTATGGAGCACAGATTTGATCTTTGAAGTTTTCTCAGAAATGATAAAACCTCGCCCCGTCTCGTGAACTCAGTTTTGTGTCTCGCCTTGTGGGCATTAGGTTTCGTTACACTCCCAGTCGCCAACTACTGTTTTTAAGAAGTAATGTTGGTGCTACAGAGTGTAGGAGTGATGACTGTTAGGAACATCTTCAGCTAAGTAATCATGTAAACCTTTACGTTTCAGCAAATGAATACATTACATCGTGAAAGAAATTCTCCATCCACGTTTAATTTATTTATTTTGTCATAATTTCCTATTAGCCGTTGACAGATCCTTTATTGAGGAGGGACTAGCATTGTGGGAACAAACTTTTTGCTGCAGAATAATTGTCGTGTTGTCAGTAGTGAAAAGAAGCCCGAGTGGCCGCCAAGACGAACGGCCATCTTCACTGAGCTGGGTACCAAACGACCAGCTGTCAAGTGAAGGAGTTACAATACCAAAGCACATTCTCAGCGGCGACGTTGTTAATGTTGAATGGAAAACTAACAGAATGCAACAAGTACGGCTGTGGACTGATTCTAACACTTAGAGAGCTCAGTTTAAGAACTTATTGGCGCAAAACTACTGCCACACCTGACCAGGCAAGTGGAGGGGCAGAGACTTAGCAAGAGTAGACAGAGGAGGGGTTAAGAAAAAGGGGAAGCATGGCGCCTTCACTGGAAATGGAGGCCATAGATTTGTTTGTTTGGGGATTAGGCTGGAATTAGACCTCTAATTCCTTTGCCTTGTGAGCATAATTGAAAAGTGGGTCTGCCCATCGGAGCCCGAGCTGCTGGCAGCACTTGATTTTTTTTTTTGGTGGGGGATTGAGGGGGGGTGCGGGGGCCGTGGCGCTCGGAGGCAGATGAAACACGAGGAATGTTTGACAATGAGTTTCAGTCGGACTGCAGTGAGATTCTGCTGAGCCGCTCAGAGTTGCCTTAACTCTCCATCTACAGCTGTAAGGAAAGAGATTTGGCCTCGCTAAGCGAAAAAAAAAAAGAAGAGGTGTGCAGCAGAGTTTAACCAGTGTTTTGTTTGTTTGGAGAAATTTGTATACCTGTGCCGAACTACAAACCACAAATTGTTTGGTTTTAGAATGGCTCTACCAGCCTTGTCCAAACAGTCTGTATTTGCAAATTAGTTGAAGCTCAGTCAGATTGGGTAAAGAATGTCTAACAAGGATTTTTTTTTTCCCAAGTCTTGCAGCATAGTATCAATATGAGTCTGAACTTTGACTCAAGAATATACTTTTATCCAAATTAGGGGTGAGACTCGCTTAAAATGTACAATTTTAAGCACAATTAACTTTTTGTTATTGTAGCTTTTGAGTTTTTAAGTGTTCTCCAGCGTTGGGGACGTCTGCTCTGCTGCTAAATGTTTGGTGTTGAGATGCCATTTCAGGCTTGAACAGCTTCACTGACAGGCTAACTGCTTTTACCACAACAATATTCTTTGACAGTGTCCCATCGGATTGTTTTTTGAAGCAGGAATGAACTCTCTGTGAGTTAAGAGAGTCATTTGTTTGTTTGTGGATGTCACTTGTGCGTCAGATTTATGGGTGTTCCAAAAACGAGCAAATTCAAAAGTTCTGGCCGGAACAGTTTTTAATGTAAAAAAAATAAATAGAAAAATAGGACTAATTGGATTAAACATTTTTAATGAATTAATTAATTGAAATTTACTCGCTAAAGACCAGGCCCTTATCTAATGACAAACTTAAAATCTGATTTCTCATGGCTTTCTCTTTGCTCCCTGTGTATTTATGGAGAACACAACTCATTGTCTTGTCAACTGATTGTTTCACCTGAGGAGTTTAATCTCTGAAACTCCTCCAGATTACAGTGTTCAGTGTCGGTCAAAAATTGGGGCTTTTTTTTTGTAATTTTATAGCTGTCATTTAATTTTTGGATGGTAAATTAACAAGTGGGGATGTTAAAGCTTGAGGTTTGTGTTTTAACTGAAATCTCTGAAGTGTCTGCTGGGTTTTTCTGGTCGTCACGATGCTGTTAGTTAACTAATGTTTCCTAACAAACCTCTGAGGCATTCTAGATATGTGCTGTCTGCGACTACGTTACCCACAGACAGGGCAAAGAAACCAACAAAGAAAAAAAACATTGTAGTTTGTGGTTATGTAGTGACAAAATATGGAAAATGTAAAGGAATATGAATACTTTTGCAAGCTGAGTTTCTGTCATTGTTGTATGTAACAGAATGCCTTGGGTGTTTTTTTCCTTGTTTTTGTTTTTTTTAGAATATCTGTGCTGCTCAGTCTCTACTGTAACCTAGAATTTGCTTTGAAATCCATTATGTGGTTATTAGATGCGTGGCCCTGTGTGTAACTGCCTACCTGGTGCTGGAAGCCGGTTCTGGTGCTGGAGTGTGTCGGACGTGTTCAGAACTCTGTGCGGTTGTGTTTTATATCCTTCAGCTCCAGCTCTGACGACATGGCCGGATGGACGGTGAAGCAGCCAGAGGTGTGTTACTGTAAATCACATCAGATAGAGATATACAGAGAGCTTCAGGAGACTTGAACAGAATGATGTACAGTGCTGTGGAAAAGCATCCAACTGTTTTTTCTTTTCGCTATTTTTTTTTTTTTTTTGTCAGAGATAGGCTTCAGATCAAACAGTTATTATTATGACACAAAGACAACCTGGGGAAATGCAAAAGAGATGTTTTTATTCATTAAGAAAAGTTAGGCAGCCCAACCTGGGCCTGTTGGAAGAGTTAATGACCTTCCTTGATACATCATGGTAAAGTTTCTGGAAAGCTTTTGTGGTCAAAGTCAATCTACTCTCTTGTGAGCAGCTCGTTCGTGACGGCGCTAAGATCCTCCTCTTGGCTCTGATTGGTTGTTTCTGACTGGGAGCAGTGCATTTCTGCAGATGGCAGTAGGACCACAGGGAGGAGCCAGAGGAGTTCGGGTTTTTTCTTTAATCCATGTCATATTGTACTGTCAAGATATAGACTTTTACCAAATAAGTAGAAGAAAACCATAATTTCATAAAAGTTACCTACTGCTGCTCTAATTAATGCAGCAGGACAATGAAACAAATCCCAGCAGGAAATCCACCTCTGTTTGAATCAAAGGAAAGATTTTAGAGCCATGCCGATCTTATGCGGGCTTTTCATGTTGAAAACGCTCCGGTCAGTAAAGCAATTCTGCAAAGTAAGGTGGGCAAAAAAATCCCCCACAACAATGTAAAGGACCCAATATCTGGCTGCAGGTTTTACACACTAAGGTTAGCACAACCTGTTCGGCACACGGGTTGTTCGGGATCGGGCAGTTAAAGACAACATTTTGTGTTTATCTGTGGTACTTTTATGCAAAATTAAACATTTGCTGGATGATTTAAAACAATTAGGTGTGCAAAAATCAAAAATGTCCAAGAATAATTTTCTGTTTTTATCTTGACCCTCAACAAAAACACGTGTAGCGCTTCAGGTGAGAATGATAGTGTTGGAACTGAAGGCAGACTGAGCAGTCGCTTTTCTATAACTACAGTGTGATGACGGATATGATTGCACTTTGACATCAAAACAACTTCTCATCTCTGGAATACAGACTCTCTTTTGACTACAACATAAAACTGAAGTCTGAGCGCCAAAGAACAGATGTATTCTCGTTTCATTTTCTTTGGAAATGCTTTGGAATGTCAAACCGTAACAACAGGGTCTAATAGGATATGAGAAATCTGTTGGGATATCTGAATACTTCCTCTGCTCTTAGGATTTCCACACTACATAGCATTATGTACCTACTTATAGACACTTTGGGACGCGACGTCATGCGCGCAAGATTCTGCCTGACGATGTAATTATGCTAGCTTGACTTTGACAATCTTAACATCTAGATGTGCTGTAGAATTCAGCGTGTTTTGGCTCAGTTAAAAAAAAAAAAAAAAGCCGACCCACATACCAACTCTGATAGATCATCTTTAGGACAGGGGTTTAAATTAGCTAATTGACCCTCTGTGTTGAAGCAATCAACCATTAATAATGGCAAAATAAAACCTGAAAACGTAATACTGTAAAGGACTGAATGTTCTGTTCTTTGTGTGGGAAACGTTTGCATGTTTTTTGGTGTCGAGTCCTGATGCTATAGTGGAGCTGTTGTCAGTCAGTTGCTATGTGTGCAGCGTAGCCGACACAGAGAACCAAAAAGAGACGAATACAAGTTGTTTTCAGTTCGAAAATGATTTTTCTGAGTTATTTAATAACACCCACATCTCCAGCTTTCATTTTATTAACAG
Organism: Girardinus metallicus; assembly: GCA_903067095.1. Taxonomy (NCBI): domain Eukaryota; kingdom Metazoa; phylum Chordata; class Actinopteri; order Cyprinodontiformes; family Poeciliidae; genus Girardinus; species Girardinus metallicus. The sequence continues at coordinate 28,221 of CAEGAE010038450.1, forward strand.
AATTTTTCTACTGCAGCAGTGCAGCTATGGATGGCATGTAAAAGAATCATCTTTTACATGCCATGTTTATAGCTGCGAATGTCAGTTATAAACAATAACATGCGATGTGTGCATAGGACCCTATACACACACATGTATATATTCTTTAATTTGTGCATTTGAACCAAATTTGGTAAAATGTAATTAAAAAATAATTTTTTCTTACACCACTTTTTTAGTAATCCGAGACAAGAAGCACAATCGATCTAATCTCCCTGCTGGGCCAGTCGAGGTAAGAGAGGTGAACCGCCGATACATTTGATCTCCTCTCCACTTAATTATAAGTTGCCTATTAAATGCAGAATTTCCTGTAGGCTAATTAATTACATGCATTTACCCACTGAACTGCAGACATTTAATTGAAAGGCAGATATGAAAAACTGAGTTTGTCACAATGGCAGGAATGTTTTCACCTTTTGAGAGAGTCTGAAAGGCGTGTGATTAGATGAGAGCAAGTGATGACCTTTTTTTTTTCCCCCAGTCTCCCCCGTGCGGCCTAATTAAAATTCATCCTGCTGGACACAAGACCTTCTCTCATTTGGATGATGTATTTGCCGCCAAAAGGCTAATTAGAATGTGACCAATGTTAGATTTGGCAAATGAAAAGTCACCGTTGCTTTATGCGGTTAAAAGATCTCAAAAAGTCGCTGTAAAGTTATGTTGACTCTTGATAAGGTTAAGAACTGATAAGGCAAAGCTGCCAGGAAACTGTTCCCTGTGGTTGAAGGTCACAGGCCTGAACATCCACAACCCTATCGCCATGCTAATAAAATTGGTCGCTGCATCTTATCTGGAAGCTTGGATTTGTTTTCAGACAGCCTCATCCGCAAAAACATGCATTTATTTAACGAATACTGTGATTTACTAAAGAATTCTACTTACAAATCAATAACACTATATATTGTGTTTTAGCTATTGGATCAATATCAGTAGGTAATACATCTGATAATATAAGACATGTATGTTTCGGTTTACACCTATAAATGTTGAACATGTGCACAACGCTGGAGGCAAAGGGAAAAATAGCGCAGAAAAACTGTTGAAGAATAACTCAAAACCCACTCGTACTCTTGCTTTTTCTCATTTTCTGCGTTTGGTTACGCTACGCACACCCGTTGTTATAGCAACTGACTGAAAACAGCTCCACTATTGTATCAGAATCCAACAACAAAAAACACGCAAACATTTCCCACACAAAGAACAGAGCATTCAGTCTGTTACAGTTCTATGTTTTCATGATGTTTATTTTTGCGATTATTAATAATTGATCGTCTGAACACAGCGGTGGCTGATTAGCTAATTTAAACACCTGCTCTACTGATGATTTGTCAGAGAGTTCATGTTTGGGTGGTCTTATTTATTAATATTTTTTTAACCAAACAAAAACACACTGAATTCCACAGCATATGTACATGTTAAGATTGTCAAAGTCAAGCTAGCATAACTGACCTACTGACCTCTCCCTCCCTACTTTTGTTTAAGTTGAAGCTTTTTCCTGACCGGTGAAATGTGATACCCTATCATGCTTACGTTTAAGATTTAGTGCATTACGTGGTTGCATTGGGACAACATGTGAATAAGATTTTACTTATTTCATTAATTTACAGTTTGAAGTGAACATTTCACCTGTTGACATTAAAGCTTGGAATCAAAATGAGTAGTTTGAAGAAAAAGAGCTTGTATAGTCCAGCCTCTCTCAAAAGTCAGTTTGTTATACCATAAGCAACTAAACATCAGCTATCCATATAGATACAAACACAAAACAGGCAACATATGTATATATGGAAATAATAATAATAAAAAAACAACAACATTATTTTGTAATGATACAGCACTCAACTGAATTAATACACATCATAATACCTTGAAAGTAAAAATATATCTGCTCTCTTTAGTTTTTTTTTTTAGATGGATTTGTCCCATAAAATAGAAATACAACGTTCCATTTGCTTAGTTCTGACTTTGTTTTTTTTTTATTATTATTATTATTTCTGATCTTCTCAGCTTATAAGAGCTCCGTCTTTTAGTAAATCATTTTTTTGCAAACGTGCTGCAATATACTGTTTCGTACTTTAGGCATGACTTGCAAAATATAGCAGTCCACCAAGTCGTGAAATTTCATTAATTTCAAGGTGTATGAATAATTTTCCTAGACGGTGTGTATGATGTAACATTTGCACACTGTGGAACCTGTTGCTAAAGCAACAGGAAGAAGGAGCAGAAGAATTCATTATCAGTTCATTCCATATGTGGAGCATTTGAGAAATTAAGGAGGATAGTGACACCGGACTGAATTAAGCAACTTTAGCCTAATGCATGAATTTTGCCAACTGTGCTGGATTTGAAGGAAACTTGCACAGATTTGTTGTCAGAGGGCCAATATTGAGAGTCACCGGACAGCTACTGCAAAATGGGAGGGAAGATTTTCACTGGGTGAAAGAACAACTTCTTTCAGAGTTGCTGCTCTATAAAGGTAACATTCTTTATCAGCCTTTTGCATGTTTTTTCAAAGTCCTGTCAGCTTTTGGGTTTTGTTTTTTTTTTTTTACAATTGTTTTGCATATAAACCATTTACCAAAGGCACAAGTCAACCAAACTTTGTCAGTAATAGATGAAGTTGTGGCGCCAAGTTCATCCACGTAAAAATGGCCGCAAACAGATGCGCAATTATACAACCATACATCTTTGATAAGCAGAAGTGGAGACTCCTGCACAACCAACAACAATGTAGCAAGTGGCTTCTGAGTGGTAACAACAAAGAACACCAACGGTTGCAGATTAGCTGTTGCATGAGCTTGAGATAGAGATTTCTGGACATTGTTTTGTCTGACTTTGGGTTGAGATTGTTTGGATGCTGTAAGAAATTATTCTCGCTATAGAAAGATGGACTACTTGTTTGTAAATGGATGCCGCAGGAGCTCCATTTTCATTACACGTTCACAAAACTTTCTTCCACTAACATAGAAAAAAACCCAACACACTTTCGCAACTGCAGTGTTTCTATTACATATGAAATGAAATTAAAAACACACTTGAATAAGTTTGTTCACACGACGTGTGAACAGTGTGAGTGTGGACAGGAAAAAAAATGCCGCCCCATCATCCTGCTACCACTTCCTGTCGTCGTCTTTTCACAAAATAGTGACATCCGGATTTTCATCACATGAATTCGTGAAGCGAAAAAAATGTTTCCATTGCTGTTTTATCAAATACATTAATTCCGATGCATCAAAAAAAGTCTATCGGAAAATGAGTTTTTTTGTAATTGGTGCATTAAGCAAATTTAATTTCGCAATTTCAATTTGCGCAACTGTACATTCAGTGGACATGCAGCTACTTATGGCAGCTGATACTATCTTGTAGATCATTGCTGAGGACTTTCTGTCATGGCAGGTCATGGCATGGAGACACTCCAGACCAAAAACCTGCAGGAGGTGTTTTGTTTTTTTATATTGCACCTCCTGATGGTTGGTTTATCAAGAACATTTCATGTGCAGCAGTTTGTTTCTATTTTGTGTCCATTTTTCCCCCATTTCGGCTAAATAAATAATGCCAATGTGAACTCTGTCATGGGATTTTTCTACATTTGATTTTCAAACCTGGCAAAGAACATATTTTTGTTTGTTTCCTGGTACCTGTAGCGCTGGTAACTATAAGTCCTCAATCACAATTCTGAAGTACTAATTATAAATCTGTTCATTCCAGGCAGCTTACTGCTGACAGGTAATGTGAGTTTCTAGATGTACCTGTGTGAGGTCAATCAGGGCACACAGTGAAGTTCCTTATAGCTCAGGTTTCTCTGATAAAATATACCCAGCGGACCAGAGCACCTTAAACCATAAAAAAAGCCATTAACCCCAACTTTGTGCAGCCTACTCCGGCTGGGGGCTTTGTCTGCCATAACGGCTGTGTCTTACGGCCCGCTGCACCTCTGCGCTCCGGCTGTGACAGCGAGATAGTTAAAGCTGTGGCATCACATATAGCTTTTCTCTTGCCTCGATAGCATGCAAATGGATTTCCAACAATATGTTTCCAAATAGGATTTCATTTATATATGTGTAATTGTTTCTGAGCTCAAAAGTTGAGCATTCTTTGAGCACTTATTTTTCTTGATGCACAGATTGCTAGACTGTACTGGTAGTTGATGCAGATGGACCTGCACCAGACTTGGGAAACCATTTCCAGTAAACTTTCTTTAAAAACACTTGTTGTATTCTGGCAAGGGTGACCCATACCCAGCTCTTGTTGCAAGGGAACATGCTTTTCTTTTAATATGCCATTTGTACAGTACTCATTATATTGAGGATTTTTTCATTGAGCATATCTAAAATGTGAAGAAAAGGCAACTTCAGCAGCTGAAACACTAGCGTGCAATGCTATCTGACACACTATTGGCTATCGTTTGTAAGTCAGCCAATCCAGGAGTGACATATTCTCCTGTGCTGATTGGCTGTACCCCGGGAAGACTGTAGATGTTAGCTTCTGTTGTAGTGCTAAGATGGTTTCCACTGTTCATATTGACGCAAGTTAAAGTAAATTTGGTGTTTGAACAATAAAAATTGTGCAGTTATGAGCATTTTTAGAATGGGTCTCAAGTATTTTCGGATTTTAGCGAATGGTGACTGTGGTCCCGAAATTCCATGAATACTGAACTTTCAACTTGATCATTTTTCTAAAATGGGTTACACTTTGCTTAGACTTACAAAGTCTAAGCCTATGTATATGTAGTAGGGGAAAAAAAGTCGTATTTCACGATATGCGCCATTTTACATCACAATATTTATCACTACGTACCACAACTAAGTATATTTCCTGTTCCCTGAAAAATCTGGCAAAATATCATTGCTTACTTTTTCCAACTTTATTTTGATGTGACATTGAACTGAACTGTCGCAAATCAGAAAACTATGTTTTAGTGCAGCAATATATCACATATATTATATTTGGATAGGTATTTTTTCCCTTCCTTTTCAAAATTACACACTACTTTATGTTGTTCTATTACATAAAATCCCCTTTAAATACATTATAGTTCAGGGCTCTAATGTAGCAAAATGTGAGGTAGATCAAAGGGTATAAACATGCTTAGAGTGTGGACAAAAAAAAGAAGAAAAAAAAACGGAGGGAGAGACGAGACAACATGCAGCAAAGGTCACCTCACAGACTCGAACTGTGAACGTTGCGATTTCACGGTCAGCCTCTGAAGCCCCCAAGCCATCAAGATGCCTCTTTTGTAACACTTTCCTGTCAGTGTTGACTTCAAAGACCACCAGAGGAAAATGAACTGCTCCCACCTCATGTATTTTTGCTTTATTCTTCTTAAATTTCAGTATAGTTTATGTCTCTTTGAGATACAAAAATGTATATATTGTTTTTTTCATCCTCATTAAATCAAGGACAAATACAAGTGACAAAATGCGGGTGTGTTTCACACATTTGTTTGGGTTTCGTTTTCCAGTAGATGATAGTGATGGTTCAGTTATGTAAACATAGGAAGGGGATTGAAATGGGCCCCTGCTGCCCCATGTGTTAGAGTGAGCAGTGATCATATTGCCTCACACTGTCAAAAGATTATGATTTTTACACTTGATCATACCAGTCACATCAATTCTCCTGCGGTCTTAGCAAGACACTCAGGAGGAGCACAGCAGATGTCACTGTCGGTCAGCGGGGACGCAGCCGGTCCCATCAGTTCCCAAAACCACACACACAAAAACTATCTTGTAAAAGCACACATGGAGTCAGTGCAACCCTGCCGGATGAGACCGCAAGAGGGTTAACACCGTGACTCAGTGGAAACAAAGTGTACGAACGTTTTGGTATCTATTTGAGATTTTAAGCACTTTCAGAGTTTTGTTAATGAAAAATGCGTTGCAAATTAAATTCATTATTATTATTATTACACTTTCCAATAACGTGGGTTTTTCTCACATTTAGAAGTTTTGCCTCCACACAACTCAATGTCCCTAATTATTTTTAGTACCAGCTGAGTTGCTCCGCATCAGCCTGTAGACTAGAGCTGAAACGATTCCTCGAATGATTGGAGTACCTCGATTATTAAAATTCCTGGAGGAAAATTTACCTGCCTCGAAGCTTCGCTAATTAATGTCTTATGATTTAGCTATTGGTTCAGTTCTAAGTATTTGTCTAATTTGTGCAACCCCTCAACATACCGACGTTGCTGAATAAAACAAAAACCTTGGAGCTTCTCTGTGAACCACCTCTGCTTACTGTCAGTGTTACTCAGGGTGAAAGATTAAAAGTTACTCCGTTCAGCAAGTTTGAGTTTTAATTCCATTTAACAGCCTTTCATAATCCTTTTTTTACAGCGCACATTATGGTCTTATCAAGCCAATGACAACAGACACGTGGCATGATGGCGGCTGCAGGGCAGCAGTAATTGGAATAGACAAGGTCAAGTGCAGCACTCCCAGTTACGAACAGAGCCTACTGAGCTTTCGTTCTACACTAACTATGATGCCAACACAACCTGACATCTGTTAATATCATACTGGGGCTCCGCCTCCAGGCAAGTACGGGGCTACGGAAAGTCTGTGGCTTAGGAGTCTTGGCTCATCGAAATAAAATGAACCAATCTATGTTCGAAATGAGGAGCAGCGTCTGAGGTGAGACACCATGTTCACCGGTGTCGTGTCAGGGACATTTTCAATCAAACAAATTTGTAAAGCACATTTCAGCTACAAAGTGCTTTACATCATGAGAACATAAAATATCACAAACACAATCATACAGTCACCAACTGTGAAACCAGTACATAAAGTGCCAACATTATGTTGTCAATTGACATTACATTTTGTCAAGTTTGCCAACATTGATCAGACATGTTGGTCGGTGTTCCAGTTAATAGGATTCATAGGCAGCTCTAAAGGGTTTAGAGTGTTTCAGCACTTTTTCAGTTTTCTAGAAGTTTGTTCCAGATTTCTTGTGCGTAGAAGCTGAATGCTGCTTCTCCACGTTTGGTTCTGGGGAAGCAGAGCAGACCAGAACAGAACAAGAAGACTTGAGAGGTTTGGAAGGTTGACACAACAACGGCAGATCTATAATGTATTGTGGTGCTAAACCATTCAGTGATTTATAAACTAACAGAAGTGTTTTAAAGTCTATTATCTGAGCTACAGGGAGCCAGTGGAAGGACTTGAGAACTGAGGTGATGTGGCCTATTTTCCTGGTTCTAGTGAGAGCAGCAGTGTTCTCCATCAGCTGAAGCTGATTTTAAAAAACAAAAAAAACTTTTATTGTTAGGCAAACCTGTGAAGACACTGTTGCAGTAAACAATGCCACTTAAGATAAAAGCACGGATGAATTTCTCTAGATATTGCTAATTTAGTCCTTTAATCCTGGAGATGTTCTTCAGGTGATAGAAGGCCGACTTTGTAACTACCTTCATGTGTCTCTGAAGGTTCAGATCTTAGTCCATCACTACACCCAGACTTTGGGAGATTTCCAGCTGATTTCTTTGAAACTTTGGAAATGTGTTTTGTGAACATAAGCGTTTGTGCTGGACCGATAAAGGTTTGTCATCCAAGGCAATCTGGCACACTGGGGAACCTGGGACCTGGTGGCATTTTGGCATCAGAGGCTACTCAGACTTTTCTTATGCTGAGGTTAATGTGAAGCACTGTGACGGGATTTAAGATAAGCCTTTACAAGCAGTACACAAGAGCCTAATACTTCATTGTCAGGATGATTAGCATTCTAAGAAAAGGTGATGTGACATATAGGCTTAATACATTTGCATTATTCAGTTGGACTTGGCAAACTTGAAGTGGGAAGCCCCCGTGTTGGGAGTGAGAAAGCTCACTCCCAACACGGGATGAGCTGAAACTTTTTTTTTTGCCTGCAGCTCTATAAAATAAAAAAAGAAGAAAAAAAAGTGCTGCCTCTTCAAAAAAAAAAAAAAATAAAAAATCGCCCAGCGCAGACGCTCCAAGCCAATAATGGTGAGCTAAATCGGCAACAAGTTGATCAGGGCCAATATTGCTCAAAGGTCCAGATTTTCCTAGAGCAACACCCATGATTCTACTCCCACAAGTCGTCGTCAATTAGATAAAACACATGTCATGTTTAAACTATTATTAAATATTTAATCAAAGGCTGCGTTCTGATGCTGCCTAAGGATACATCATGTGATATATCCTCGCGGCTGACATAAAGAACAGACAGCAGACCTACAACAGGGATCAATCGCTGCGTTTTGAAAGGGAATCCCAATGAGAGTAGGAACGCAGATCGGGTCCTCTTTAGTTTTTTTACACTGTTCACAAGAATTCAGGCTTTTAGTTTGGATATTTTAACAAGGCAGGTTTAAGAATGAAGAGTTCGCTAAACGGATTCAACTTTGGTTTCCTCTTTTATCAATTTACACACTTTAGAATCAGGGAGGCATAATATAATTGGTACCAACATCGGTATCGGCTGATGTTAGTCATTTTTTAACATATCGGCATTGGTCCAATAAATAAAAGTGGGCCGATAATAACAGATACTTATTTCGATCTTGTTGCCATTTGTTTCTGGAGGTGAAGGGAAGATAACTACTTAAGATTCCACCTGGCCTGCTCTTTAAACTCTCTCAGGAGGTGCATTTCCATTAACCATAGAACTGCACAAATTGAAATTACAAAAATAAATTTGCTTAATGGAAACACACCAATTAAAAAAATAAATTACGATTTTTTGATAAATAGTTTTTGCGCTAGGATGAGTTGGGTTTTCATCTGTTTTGAAATAGATGTATTTCACACAACTGCAATGGAAACAGCTTTTTGCATCACACGAGTTACATGATCAACAGACGGCTGTTACTACTGGCGGAAACGCTGAAGATGACAGGATGTGGAAGACAAAGGTGTCATGAAATGCGGTAGTTGAAGTGATAAGGCAGACGCAGTGGATCCATTTTATGGAGAAATGATGATGATGATTTAATGATCAAAAGCACAATAATCCAAAATCCAGGCTAAGGATCAAAACTGTTAACGACTGGTAACAATAGACATCTGACAAAAGACTTGACAGCCAGACAGCTTGACACAACAGATTCGACAAGGACCCGACAAGGAACAAGGAACACAGGTGGGATTAAATACACAGAGGGTAATCAGGGAAACGAGACACAGCTGGGAACAATCAAGGAGTGGACAGGACAACACGGAAACTCAAAAGACAGAAACCTAAATGAAAACACAGAAAAAAAAAACAAATCCTTACAAAAGGTTTGTTTTCTGTTTTGTCTTTTGGACAATGATTGGCTCCATCAGAGCTCTCACAGCATCGCACAGTTCTTAAAAAGTTGTCATTCGAACATGTTGAATCCATAACGCTTCTGTAAAATCGTGAACTACAATTTCCAAACACCTTATATGTAGCAGCTTCCTAGCATAAAGGACTTGTCGCTCCAATGCCTGAATAAGACATTGACTTCCCTGATGGCTAATAGATAAGCACTAGTGCCATGGCTGACTTATGATTATATCTCATGTAACTGTTTACATTTGCCGTTGTCATAATTTTCTAATGACTTATTACATGAACAACCTTATTCACACTTCATTTTAATTTTATTTCATATTCAATGGAAACACCGCAATTGCGTAATGGTCTTTTATTGACATTAGTAGAATATTGGCAAAATAATGCGCACATTCCCTTTGAAAATGTGGATTCTGACCTCCACATGTCGAGCAAATCAAACTCAGAAGGCCACATCGGCCGCCACTTGCCTTCTTACCAAGCCGTCTATTTCAGACGCACTCAATCTGACATATCTCATCGGTCCACCCCGCGTGGCAGAGAACAGCAATAAAACCAAGTCGTAAAAATACCTCGCTGTGCTTTGTGAGGCATAAAATCTATACATTTCCAGAGGGCAGGATTTGGGATTCTTTTGTTGTCCAACTCTCAGGGACTGAAACTCAGTGGGTCATGATGCATCAGATACTACGACGAAACGCAATCTACTTACAGTCGCATTATAAACAGATGAGAAAAGGGAATGAACATGACAAGGCATCAATAAGAGCAAAACAAGCTATTTTAGTCTTACAGTCTTTTTCTCTGCTTGCTCTCTGCATTGCAGGACCCCATTGTGCTGCACATGGGTACAAACAAACGGGCAGGATGGCAGTTCTTTATAATGACTTCTCTCCTAGGAGATTACCAATAGAGACACTCCGCTGTAGCGCTATGTTAAGAAAATCTTTCTTTCTTTTTTTTTTGTGCCGGGGCAACTTGATACGTCTGTGTCTTTTTAAAACAAGGAGGTATTTAGAGTAATTATACCAGCAAGATAAACATAATTAGCGCAGCACGAAACTTTGTGCCTTTTCCAGTGAATTTTCCCTCACTAATTATCTTGGTGTGGTTCAGCAGTTTGTTGTCCTATTTTAAATAGAGATCCTTCAGAGTGAGCCGCTGTCTTTTTCACTCGACCGTGATTTATGTTGGCAGATGTGCTGAAGTCAGATAAAAATTGCTTCGAGAAGTTATAGGGCCACCTCTATGACACAGAGGAACCACAAACTTAAACTGTTTTATTGGGAATTCATGTGACAGACCAAGACAAGATGGTTAGTAATTCTTAAAATTCAAAGAGAAAGCATAGAAGATTTTCACAACTTCCTACTGATAAAAATTAAGAAAAACTATGAAGTGCATTTATATTATACAAGTAATTATATTTAAATTTTGTGCTTGTAATGTGACAGAAGGTGGAAAAAGTTCCAGAAATGCAAATGTATACAAGGTGTCACAAAAAAATTGTCCAAGAAAAGCTTGTGAGTGGCAACACATGGTCTGTTTCTGAACGTACTTCTGACTCCACACTTAACATGTTGTGTATTTCTCGCAAAAAACATAAGACAAAATAATAACCAACAATTTCTTCCAACTAAGACGTAAACACTGCGGCAGACTGGTGACCTGTCCAGGTTGACCCCGCCTCTCGCCTGTAACGTTAGCTAGAGATGGGCACCAGCACCTCCCGACCCCACTAAGGGACAAGGGTGTTAGAAAATGGATGGATGGATGAAGACATAAGCAAAAGTTGACTTTGTTTGATCATACAAGTTCAAAAAGTGGTCAAAAATTTTTTCAACAAAAATCTTCCGTCGTCACACACAACATTTGACTAGCCAAAAAACATCTCCACTACGCCCCGCGGTGGTAGGCTATTTGATCGGAGATCAAAATTTGCAAAATTGTACCATTTGCTCCTTTTCCAGCTGCTCTGCTTCTCTTTCACACAGCACTGTGTCAAACAAACCAAAACCATTTGAGCAACCTGTTCACCTCCTCGCCTGAGGTGGCACTGCACCAACACGGAAACAACATGAAAACCTCTGCAGAAGACACCGAGCGCAACTTTCTTCTTCACAAAATGCAAGCAAACATGGAGTGACGTCAAATTCAGGCGGTTGCAAGGTTACTCTTTTGTCTTTAGGTAGCTAGCACTAGTATTGCGTGTTTGTTTTGGTTGCATTTACCCAGAATACCCTGCTCTATAGCTTACTTTCTGCAGTCTCCGGCCCACTTGGCATCCACATTATGGATTTGAACTGCATCCTAGTTAACTTCAACCGAACTGAGACCTCAGTTTTTAGTCAAACCAGAGTTCACTTTATTATTATTATTTCAAAAGTTAAATTAATCACAACCTTTTAAAATATAATAATTAATTGCAAATGTAGGTTGAAATATAGACTTACAATTTAAAGTCAAAACTAAAATTATAGAACTTATGATTTCCATGAATAAGAAGCTATATCACTGCACCTCCAGTGCAATGATATAGCTCGTCACAAACGTAAAAGTTTGTGACGAGTGACAGAATCTCAGTCTCCATTCCCTTCCCGCTGCAGTGACCCTGAATGCTGCCGGCACTTGAAGCAGCGACACATTTGACACTGTTTTATTGCTTCCTCTTAGGCCTTATCGTTGCAGAAAGTACGTGGCTCGTTTCCAGACTTCGCTCTCAGAGTGCCCTCGCTGGTGACAGCCAACAATGTTCCTGCTTGTCAGTGATACCTTTTGGAGGGAAGTCAAGTTAAATCTATTTATAAATTCCTTTTAACAAGCAGATTTGTCACAGACGCAGGCAACATGATGGGGAATGAAAAATGACAAGAAACGAGCAGCGCGCGCACACAGAAAAAAGGACACGGGCGTCAAGGGAGGACGGTGAATTATGACACCAGCTCATGGTACTATTGTGTGTTTACTTCAAGTACAGTCATGGAAGAACTGAGTGCTAATTCTAACTAGTCGGGATGTAACATCTGCTCTTCTACAAGTCTTAAAAAACAGCCTCAAACAAGATTAACAACAAATATTTTTACTTAATATATTTTTTTCATCATTAAATTGAAGCCAAAAAGCAAAAGCTCTGTGTGTGAGATCATGTAATTCCATCCCTAATAGTTCCTGAAACATTAATAGGCTGAGCAGCAGCTAGGTACTGTAAACCTAGTTCACTCGATTAGATGATCCAGAGAGAGGGACATCCACTAAATAGGAAAAATGTGCTGCTCTGAGGCATTTAAATGTGCCGTTGGAATTGAGTTTTTGAGTTGACACTTCTAACTAGATATTGTAAGAATTCAAATACCAAATAGATCTGAATATGCATTGATACGCACAGTGGAAACCACGTCAGCACCGCCTTAGAAGCTAATATCAACAGTCTTCCTCATTTCCACTCGTGGGGTACAGCCAATCAGCAGCAAGGGAAATTAAATGTCAATCCTGGATTGGTTGCTTTGTAAATGTCAACTAACATTTATTGAAAAACAAGAATTTTTTTTTCTAAATTGCCGTGTTTCCATTCAGCAAATTTATTTTCTAAATGTCAAATTGCGCAATTGTGTGGTCAGTGGAAACTGCAACTGCTGTTGATGTTCACAGAAAAGATAACGAGGAGTAGATCAGTAAAACTTTGAAGTCAATAAAACTGAGTACGGTGAGTACAGTGTAGAATGAACCTGAGGGTTTTCTCGTTCCTACTTTACCCTGCCCTCTCACACCTAGCTTTTACCCTGGGGCTGTGCTAGTCCAAGGGTGATACATGGTGTAGAGGTTGAGTGGTCACCTTATATAAAGAGGCTAGTAGTCTTCAACGCAGAGATCTGAGGTTTCTTTGCCATGTCTTCCCCCTTTTCTCTCTTTAAATCCCAGTTCCTGTCTGATCTACTGCAAATAAAGGACACAAGTCCCAGAAAAACCTTTTAAAAAAAAGTCAGCTGAAGTACATTAGACAACTAACTGGCCTTCAACTACGGTTACATTTTCCTGAAGTTGCGAAACTTTTTGATCATTTCCGAGACGGACCCCTGGGCTGTGTGACGCAGAGCGGCGGTCGGTGGACACACACAGCCGGTGTCAGTCTTAACGGTTCAAATAAGTATCTTTTTGAAGCACAGAATTTGCCTCGGACGTGCGTCCCCTTTCACTCTGGTTTGATATATTCTCTACCACGCTCCCCGTGGCATATAAGTTTTAGTTTTAAAAATGTATTACATTTGTTTGACACGGCTGCGGATCGGTGGGGAAGAACATTTTCGTCTGACAGGATGGAGGATGGAAGTTTGCGTTAAAGAAATAACGCGTTAAAGTGTCCTTCAGGAACAAACTGAACTCCAGCAAGCATAGCAGGATGTGATTCTCTGTCTCTGTTTCTGCTAATAGCTTGACATGTCTTATAGTCTAAAAGTCCATTAGGTGGTCGGTGAAACTATACAGGAAATATGGCTTCAATCCATTTATGATTTTGTCGGGTGACCATCCTGGTCACCAGGTCCAGTTTAAGCTGAAATAGTTTAGGATTAAAGCTAGTTACACATTTTAAAGTGAGCTTCCGTTAAAATAGAAAAGACTTCTTCGATCTCAAAACAAGTCCAGACTATAAAAACGTTACAAAAGATTATTGGAAAATGTCATTTCACTAACTTTTAAGCCATCATCACGTCTGCAATGGGTCGTTATTTACACAGGAGCCAATGATGATTGACACAAGAAATGGAGGATGGAGTCAGTCCATCACCAATGACACTCCTTAGAGAAATGGATGTGCAAGTGAGGTAAAAATATAAAACATAATCTAGCTGTTTAGGTGAACGCTAACTGTATAAATCTTTTCACTATATTATTTGTCATTCTCAATAAGTGGGTAAATAACAGGTAGCTGTGACACACTGTACCTGTGGAAACTATTGTTGGTCTTTCTGGAAATAACCATCTGATAAAAATTTAACAGTGGTTTCAATGTTTGGGTTGGTCTTTGTTACTGTTAAAATTACTTTATAAAGAGAGTTTTTATAGTTTCTTCTACCATTACCAGACTAGGGATTAGATGTAAACTTACCAAAAATACTTTTAACAATGAGCTGATTGAAAATTATGAGTAACCAGAAAATTAACTGTCAATTTAGTTATTTTAGGTAGAATTTGAGGCTTTGACATTTATCTCAAGTTGTTTTTGTTCCTGGTTTTCTCCAAAATAGATGCATGTGTTGCCATGCTAATGCTTGTTGTTGTCTTGGAAGTTGCCCATGGGCAACTTTTTTGTAAAGTTATCGCAAAACCCCAAAAAAAGAGGGGGGCAACTGTTAGCTTCTAACAGTGTTAATGTTAGCCTCTGCTTTGGAGTTTCCTGTTGGCAATAAACTTTAGAGCAATTTTACAGATTGCTTGTGATTATCTTTATTTCAAAATATGAACAGATTAAATCAGGCCTTTTACAGATAATTCTACACTAAATAAAGACTCTTTAAATCACAGTTTGACATTCATGTGACCATTAATTTATTTCTGAAACGCTAAAATGGAGAATTATCAGTGCTTTTCTTTGACAGGTTGGACCAACTTAGAATTAGACGAGTCTAAAAAATGACTAGTCAAATTTGAACACAGGTTTGTAACCATATACACTATTTGTAAAGGCAAAAAATAGATAGAATTTCAAATAATGACAAATGTACTCCTGAAGAAAATGCTCTCAAACTCTGTCTTGTGAACCCAAGACCAGTTTTATTTTTCATCTCACGACTTAGATATATCCTTACATCCCTAGTGAAAGTCAACAACACTTGGATCTTTCATGTAACTGCAAAAATATTCAGACAAATATGCACTTTTCAGCAGTTTCTATTTGTAATGTTATCACCACTTTGTGGTCCCTATGACTTCTAAACTTTTTCTTTTTCCTTAGGTTTCAGGTATCTGTGAAAATCCATTGCAGACAATGAATGAGCACAGGGACTGCAGGGGCCTAAGCAAAAGTAAAATCAGAGAGGAGATTTGCGGTGTGTGCCGACATCACGTTTCTCATGAGTCGCGGGGTCTTTTGAGGGAGACGGAGACATGAAGAGGTGTTGGCGCTGCCGCCTCGGCCCCCGTGTACCGTTCCAAGCGTCGGCTTGATTAATGAGCCTCTATCCAGCGTGGCTCCCTCTCGCAGGGACGACGTGGATCAATACGCAATGAAATGTCACTCTGGAGAAACGGAACCCTCGTGGCTTTCACTCAGATCTCAGCTGATGGAAACATTCTAAGAACGCTTGCCATTGAACCTTCCCTCTCCCTCTCCCTCTCTGTCTCATGCTAGCACCTTGAAACGGGGCAAAGTTGAATCAGCAGCTGAGGTTCTTTATCTCGGGAGATATCAGACGCAGGATGTAAGTTGTTTGATATGAAATGCAACGTGCCTCGGTTTGTGCGTTTTAAGCCAAACCGCCCCTGGGCAAAATCCCGGAGTTCTCCCAGAGAAGATAGTTAGCTCGTCAGAAGCATCAGATTTAGGCACTTTGCTCTGCTGTATTTTGCTTTACTCTGTATCTTTTTAACAACTCTCCTTTTTTTCTTTTTTCTGTCACTTGAACTAAACCACTTCTGAGAAAAGACAAGGCCGTTGAAAGTCACATGAAGGTTTTAATTGTCTTGGCCGGATCACAAATCTGTCTCCTCCTAAGATTTTGGGCCGCCGGTCCGGATCGATGCTACGGAGTCGATATATTGCTTTGTGTCCAAAAGGCGACAATGTCGGAATTTACAATCCCATAATGGGAAGGGGGATTTGAAATAGCAGAACGATTGTTGGTGTTGAGGATATAAGTGTGGGCGATGTTATTCGGCGTATACTGTAAAATGACGGCCGGTTTTCTTTCCGCTCGCTCACTGCTAAAAGCCTGTTTTGACTGCAGACTTTATTCGGTGGAATTTTTCGTGTCAAATTCATCACGTTGATTTTGTTTGAAGCCCTCTCTGAAAACCCGTGGGGATCACCGTTATGTGTTCATACATATTCGAAGAACTAGTCTCAACTTATCCCCTTCAAAAAAACAAAAACAAAAAAAAAAAATTACAAAAATTTTCAACTTTGAAGCCATCTGAAATCCCTATGAAACATACCCAGCCCGGAAATCTGTTTTTGGCTCGTTTTAAGGGGGAATAAAAGCGGTTTCTTTTTTTCCCCTCTTAACTGGATGATATTTCTGGGCTTACAGCTGTTTTGTCAAGGCTACTTACAGTACGACTGGCTGATAGAAAGTGGGTTTTGTTTTGCTGTCTACATTGTTCACAATACAAACCAGGGCACAAACTCATGTTGCCTTAAGAACAAAACCTTCATCTTAGCTGCATGGTCATGTAGAGCTTTGTTGCCTCAAAACATGAGGGCCTCAGATCCTTTCTGAGCAGAGGTGACATTTTTTCCCTTTACTTTTAAAGGGAGGTCTAGTCCTGAGTCCTCCCCAAGCCTAAATATGTTGTGGCATTATCTTAAAATAAAGACTAAATCCTTAGAGTTCACATTTTGAACAGTCTTTCTGTGAGGAGTCTTTGCATTTGAGTGTTTCTGGTACAGCCGTAAACCTGACGCACAAGTGACATCCGCTAACAACAGCGTTGTATGACGAAACCGCTTCTCTTGGATCACTGGGAGTAATCTTAACTTTGACAAACGATCTGATTGGATGCTGGACAAGACTACTGTTGTGTTCAAGTTGTGCTAAAAGTAGTTAGCCTATCACGGAAGCTATTCAAGCCTAAAATAGCATCTCGGTGCTAAGCATGTTCTACATGATTTGTTCAAAAAAGTTCCATGATCAGGGCTTCCTGAAACACTTGAAAACTGAAAGTGTAATAGCACTTTGCACCAATTTGAATAACCTAAATAACAGATTGATCCATCCATCCGTTTTCTGAACACCCTTGTCCCTAGCGGGTTCGGGAGGGTTGCTGGTGTCTATCTCCAGCGAACGTTTCGGACGAGAGGCGGGGTCACCCTGGACAGATCGCCAGTTTGTCGCAGGGCTAAATAACAGATCAAAAACAATAAATATGCTTGTGGTTGAGTTGATATATCCATTCAATCATTTAGCAGCAAATGAGATTTTTGAATCAAATGTTGCTTATGGCAAAATGTAGTTTACCATTGATTCCAATTAACTCAACTAAAACCTCGAGTCCTCTTTTCTTTTAAAATATCTTCTCAAAACTTTGTACTTCCACTCTATTTATTGATTCTGATAATAATTGGGTCTTCACCAAGTAAAAGCATCAACACTGAAGAGCGTTGCTGTTAGGATAGCAATACTTGTGTTTCTATTACAAATGTGCACAAAACTTTGTTGCTATAAAAAAACACAATCTCACAATTCCGGTGTTTTCATTAAATAAAAAATGTAATTAAAATCACCCATGAACAAGTTTGATCACGCATTATCAATCAGAAAACATCCCACTTCATCGTCATTCTACCACTTCCTGTCGTCGTCTTTGACATTTTCGCCAGTAGTAACATCCTGTTGTTGATCATGTGACTCAGTGTGATGGGAAAAAAATGTTTCCAATGCAGTTTTGCAAAACAAACTAGTTTGGATACGGCAGAAAAGCTGCCTCGTACCTAGCTTAACTTTTTGTTGAAAAACGTGAGTTATTTTTTGACATTGACACGTTGGCGAACTTATTTTTGTAATTCCAATTTGCACAATTATATAGTCAATGGAAACACAGGTAAAGTGCAACAGTGGCAGCACCGGGAGCACTACCGGGTTCTGCAGCTCCCTCTGAATTAAACATAGAAATCTAAAAGAAGAGAACATGCAATTAAATCACGGGGTGAACAAACAAACCAGATCGTCCTTCATATGAACTTAAAACAAGAAAGCCCAATTCAAAGTTATCTTCTTCCCACTTTCATCAAAGTTACAAATTGCTGAATGAATTAATCCCTTTCATTCCCCATGGGACTCCTGCAAATAAACCCGTGCCATGGCCTCGTGGTTCAGTAATAACTTTTGGTCTATCCAGGTAAACAGCAAACAATCTCCTCTTAGCTGCGCCGCGTTGGCGGATTTCAGGGGGGGCTCCTAAATTGGCAGAGAGCACATTTCCAGGCTTTTTTTTTTCTGTTGGGTCTTTATGGAGCATTTTATCAGACTTTCCTACCAACTCCCCTAAACTGAGTGCATTAAGTGAGATTTTTTCCTTCGGAAGCTGCAAAGGTTCTCATATCCTTCTCAAGTAAGAATATATACGAGTGAAATAGGAAAATAAAGCATTTTTGTGGGAGCCTAAAGCCCTTTATCTCCTCGTTTTCAGAAAGTTAGCTTTTTCTATTACAGAAACTGGTGTGTGTGTGTTTTTTTTTTTTTTTTTACCCCAGTCTAAAAGATAAAGTGTCATGAAGAACTACTGTTCTTCATCTGTTTTCTGCAATAAGTAGAGAGCATTTGTCACAGTGAACAGTCCAATATAGTGAGGTCTCTGTTGTATGTTCAGGAAACAAAGCCACTTGGGTTTGATGCTTTCTAAAACTTTTCCTTTTCCTACTTGCAATATAACAGAGCAAGACCAAAAAGGGAGCAATCTTACTTCAGGTTATCTATCACATTACTGGACGTTTACCTCAAAGAGGCAAGTTGTCAAAAGACATTTTCTTTCTTTACATCTTATCTGCATTCTAAATTAAGTCACAATAGTTTGTAAGTGAGAGCAAAAGCTGGAAAATGCAGGGATTCATTCTGTATTCAGAAATTTGGACAGCAGTGCCAGAGTGAGAACAAGAGTTTCAATGTTTTAAAAATCTGGTGGTGTTGGCCTTTGTAACGTGATTCTTGATTTTTGACATCTCAGTAGGATGTAGAAATTTATTAAGGAAAATTCTTTTAAAAATGTTTATTTCATACCATAGAAAAACTCAAAAGATTGAATATTGGTAAATCTGATTGTGTTGAGGACAGAGTTCATTTTGTGTCCGGCATCGTGTGTGTGGGTGGCGCGGGTGGGTCTAAACTACGACTGGCGAAGGCCAGCAAAAACAGGCCGACTCCGAAAAAAGATCCATTTGTGATTAAAATCGACACAACATTCACTCCTGGTAATTGCACAGCTACTGTGCACGCAGATGGGACCTCGTATTTCCAGGCTCGTGAATTGCCTCCACGAGGCATTTGCATACATAAACTAAATCCGCGCTCTGAATTGAAAAACATAATCAAACTTTCATCTCATTGTGGTACACAGAATGCTATCTTTGCTGTTTAAACAGGAGGAAATCTGATTTAAGATGGCAAAGCGCCGTAGACGGTCTGGCTCGGAGACGTCGCGTTCCGGTTGGTGCATAGAGGCTGATCCACGGGAGGATTTTTTTTAAAAAAAAGAGAAAGTCCAAAGCGGACCATGTGCTGCCGTACGATTCTAGTTTAAATCAGCTGCTTCGTCAGAACCTTTTCCAGCTAGCGGGAAGTAACAGGTGGCCTCGTCTTTTACGGTTTGCCCAAAAATAGCTGCCAGGCTGTGCCGACTAAAGTTACAGAAATGTTCTGATCGTCATTCCTTCGATACCCAAAAGGCTGAGATGGAATACTGTGTGCCTGAGAACACACACTGCTCACCCAGAAGCTAAAATGTACCCCAGTGTGTGGACAGAGTCTACAAGACTTTGGGTCTTTTTTTTGTCTTTTTTTTGTCTTTTTTATCTTTACAAAAAAAAAGACACTAGCAGAATGCCTCTGTTAGTGTCTAGCAGAGGCATTCCTTACTTCTTCAACTTTTTCACATCCCAACAAAAAAAAGAAAACAAAAATTAAAACTACTTGAGATTTTATGTGATACATCAACAAAAAAGTTCATTTGTGTGGCAGATTTCAGCAATAAGGCAGTTCAAAGTACTTTACACCATAAAAACACAATACAGTAACCAATCATGAAACAAGCAACAGACATATTTTGTCGAATGCCATCATCCAATCAAGACTAATCATCAAATTTACACTAAACTGATATGTGTTCCAGTTATTACTATTTGAAAACAGTTCTAAGCAGGTGGGTTTTTAGCCATTATTTAAAGGAACTCAGTCTTTCAGCTGTTTTGGGGTTTTCTGGAAGTTTGTTCTAGATTTGTGTTGCATAGAAGCTGAATGCTGCTTCTTCCTCTTGTTTTTTCTGGGGAATGCAGAGTGGACAAGAAACCGGAGGATCCTTCAAAAGTAGTAACTGTGAATAATAGTAATTCTAACTGTGAGGCAGAGGTAATGTGGCATGTTTTTTGTTTTTGTTTAATGCAAATAAAGACCTAAAAAGTGTACAGTGACTTTAAATGTAGAGCCAACTTTTATTCCTCAAAATTCTAACTCAATTCTTAGTTTTATTCCCCTAATCTTCTGAGATCAAAGATCAGAATTCTGCTTTTTTTTTTTTTTTTTTAAGAGGTCTTAATCTAACTTTTCAGTAGTCTTGACTAATTCGTTATAATGATGCCCTCCTGTTAAGGCCAGATTTGTGGAGTTCACTTCTAGCAGTGCTAACACCTCTTTTCATTTTTCACCTTAAGACTCTTCTCTTTGATCAATGCTATCTTTACCCACCTGTCAGCTCAGGTGGATTTCATGTTTTCTGGTTGTTTTCCAGCTGTGTCCTACTCTCTCTATTTTCAGACAGTGATTCGACAGTACTCTGTGCTGATATCTTTTTATAACCCAGCCCTGTCTTAAACGTCTCCATGACTTTGTACCCGACTCCTGACGGGTTCCTCCGTGTCTGTGATGCTGTTTGTTCGCTGACGCTTTCTAACCAACCTCTGATGTCTTCAAAGAACAGCTGAATTTATACCGAGATTAAATTACACTCCGGTAAACTATATTCACTTAGTAAGTTGGTTTTTATTTTTTGAGTAATAAGTCTAAATAGACACCACTCTTTGTATTATGTTCCTTCTGCTTTGTGTCAATCTGTAATTCCAATGAAACACGTTGAAGCTTTGTGACTGCAATGTGCCAAAACTGGAAAAAAAATTGGGGTTGGAATAATTTATTTCTTTAAGATGTCTCAGCAGCTGACTGCAGTGCTTCCAGATCAGTTTTAGTCTCTCTCTGTTTGCTCTGCTACAATTCTGATTAAAGACTCTGAAGAAGTCTATTGCTTTTCACACAGTTGTTCTTTCAGGAACTTCTGAGCAAGACGGACAATCAAAGTTTTCTGATTACAGTGAAAGTTTCTAGTTCGGTAGCAATTATGTAGATCGCCACTGGAACTTGAATTCCTCCCATTTGCATAAACCACAAAAACCCTCCAGTCAAATATTCTTCTCCCATAACGGAAACAGGGTTTGATGTAATTAAATCCTTAAATCTACAATCATCTCCTTGGTTTAGTTCACATTCACGATGAGACGACACAAAGAGGCCCATCAGATCTCTCTGCTCTATCTTTGATACGCCCAACAACCGCAGAGTCATCTGAGTATTTCTGTAGATGACAGAAGTTGGAATTGTGCTGAAAATATTAAGTGTACAGAGTGAAAAGTAATGGTGCGAGTACAGTCCCCTGTGGTGCTCCTGCTGCTGACCACCTGGTTAGACAAACAGTCTGTCTCACAAATTGTGGTTTGTTTGTCAGGTTGAAGGGAGCAGCAGCAGCTCCTAATTTGGTTGGAGAAGCATTAGAGTCCATATTGTGAAATTCCTTTTCACAAGAGTCATTTAAGGTGAAAGATTCTCAACTTGACCAGCTTTGAGTTTTATCCCCAAACATAAAAAAAACAACAACTGAGGTATAGAGAAACTTCCCACAATGAAAAACTGTTTTTCCAGGGAACATAATGCACACTCAGCACATCTGTTTCATGTTAGAAAAGCACAAAGTCCAACTGCAGGCAGCATTTTTGTTTAGCTTTGGAGGAAAAAGTAATAATAGTGAGCCACACGTCTCTGAAACGAAACAAAAGCCAAATAACTGATTGCAAAGTATGCCGTGTTCACATGCAAACGTTGATAGTTTCACTTGGCTCCACATTTTTATTACTTTTATATCAAATTTTCACAATTTTTTTATTTCAAAAACGAAGCCTGGACCAAGAAGCCGTGTCGTCTGCGGGACAGTTTCCAGAAACACGACCGCTCTGATTAGCCTAATTCAGACATGCTTTGGGGAGGCATGAGTAAACAAATTATTAAAAATCTAATTAGGGTGGAATTTCAGAGACATACACAGCACATCCTGAAAAATGCCGTCAAGTAAAAAAAATAAAATAAATAATAATAATGGGACAACTTATTCAGTTCTTTATTAAGAAATGCTTACATATGATGCCTAATCTTTTCTTCTAAAAGCAATTAGCAAATAAACACCTACATTTTACCTTTGTTCACCATACAAAGAATATCAAGGAATCAATATCAAAATGTTCTAACTAAGGTCAAATTTAGAACACGCTCTGCACTATGATTTCCTTGATGCAGCAAACGCCGACAGAATCGCAGAATTTTCTATACAAAGTTGATACCGCAATAAAACACAGAATTTCACACAATTAGCTGGTATCTCCGAGTTGGGAAGCATACACAGCAGCTTCTGTAGTGTTATGGCCACTGCAGCATCTGAACCTGCCGTTACCTTGTTACTCCTCTCCACACAGAGAGGGGAAAAAAACGGTCAGCTCTGGCAAAAAACAACAACTCTGAAATGCCTTTGTTTTCCCCCAAAACATAAATAAATTTGAAGTTTAGCTCAAGGTCAGGGCCACCAACTAAAGGCAAACAGAAAACCTTTCTGTACTTTTTTCTGATCATGGTTGACTGGACGCTCAAGGATATGATGACTACACAGACACAGAGAAGAAGCTAGCTAGCTAGCAGGAGCCAGTGCTTTTGCTAACTCATAAACATTTAAATAAATAAGGCGTTTTATGCTTTGTTTCCAAATAAGATATTAATTTAAGAAAAAAATAAAGCACACGGTAAAAAGCAAATATTAAGTAGTTTCTGTAGTGTTTTTGCTGCCACAGCTCCCACACCCACCGTGAGTTACGCAGGGCTCCTTTCCACACCGACAGACAAAAAAAAACATCAGCCATGGCGACCTCTTCTTCAAACAATGAATAAAAAAACACAAAATTTATAGTGCAAGGTTTAGAGCCAGTGAGGTTTATGAGACAGGAGAAAACCTTTCTGTACTCTGAGTGGAGGTGTAAGGGTACAACGACTACTCCAAAACGTACAGAAGAAGAAGCTAGCTAGCTAGCCAGTCACGTCTGCTAACTCTTAAACGTTTAACTAAATCAGTAAAGCGAAAGTTAGAGCAGCTTAAAGCTCCGTTTCCCAAATCAGAGATTCATTTAAGGAAAAAAGGAAACAAAGCTCACTGGCTTTTGGTAATTTCTTTGGTAAAAAAAAATAAATAAATAAATTTAGTTTGCGGAAGTTTGTTTTTTCTCCATAAAATAAGTATTTTTGTGTCAAGTTGAATTCAATGCATTTTTAAAAGGGAATTTTCTTTTGATAAAAACGACTTTAGGTTTGCACATAATGTTTGAGTTCTTAAAAAAAAAATGGGAGAAACATTTTCACATGTTTTGTATCAGTTTCATTTGATACAAAACTGGAAATTTTGACCTCTAGCTATGGACTTGATTTTTTTTTGTTTTTTTCTTTGACTACATAATGACGTACTTTTTGTTTTTGAGTTATTAAATATGGTTACAATAAAAAAAATGAATGAAAGTGGATTTCAATAGACCCTATACATCCAAATATGCACTGTAAGCTGATGGCAAAAAATATACATATATCTGGGGAAAAATAACTTTTCAACAAGCCTTTCCCAGGAGCTAATTAAATCTTAATCAGGAGTTTGACTCTTTTTTTTTTTTCTTCTTCTAAGCGTTCAATTCTGTTTCTGAAACCTACCGCACTGAAGTTCTGTATATTCCTCCCTGTCGGCTCCGACTGCAGCACCAGCAGCTCCGCACCGCCCCCACACTCTCACATTCATGCCAAAAGAGAGCTCTCTTCCTATTCCTCTCATGTGCTGCATTCAGAGTCAGGGTAGACTAGCTCCTCTCCTCCAAGTGAATAGTTAGAGCACAGCACTCAGTCCAGGAGAGCTGTCACCTCACCTAACTCAGTTTCTCATCATTATCGGATATATATGAGGACTGGGGCTTTTTTGTTTTGTTTTGTTTTGGGTTTTTTTTGTCACAACAGACTCAACAAAAGCTGCTTGACTGAATATTGTTAGTGCTGCTTTCAGTTCAGGGCTGAGCTGTGTGTAGCTGCTGACAGCTGCTTTAGAAAATGTCGTTTGTGGTGGAAATACATTTAAAGACTCGCGTTGTATAGAGTTTCTATTTTTTTGTTGTTCTTGTTTGTTTTTTCAAACCACGTCTGGAAAAAAAAAACGTTTTTATCCTGCCTGTCTTCGGACTTGTAAGCGTCTGAAAAATTGATGGAGTAATTGAATTTCGGACCAGAATTCCAGTTAAGTCTGTCGCTCGGCAGACACCATTATTTATGTTTTCAGTTGAAACCTGGAGATTATCCAAATGTGGTTTCCACAAGCAGGTAAATAATGAGTCACAATGAGCAAATATTCATGATGCTGAGCTCATTAAACGTGTAATGTTCAGAACAGAGGATCCGGAATTCAGTCAGACACACAGGGAAGGAAACCAGTGTTATTTGAGGAACAGGCGAGGATCGATGG